>JAFFST010045846.1:46796-59296 GCA_022414735.1 Noturus placidus | reverse complement strand
TACATCAGTCATCTTTAAAGAATACATTTAAAAATAAATAAATATAGACGTAGTACTAAAGATGTCGGATATGGCAGAAATGACATTAGTATTAGATCGAATACTACTCTAGAGTATTAGTAGTATTAGAGTATATTAAAAGGTAGTATTCGATATTATTAGACTGCTCATTACTAGATTAAATAAAAGTATTGATTGAGTCGAAATCTGTTTAAAATAGTTTCACGAGTGTGGGCAGATGATAACTATCTCAACCCATAACTACATTCAAATCAATACATAGGCTAATGATGTGCATTTTAAAATATTTCCCTTGCTCATGCTCAAGTAAAGACATGAAGATAATAATTTGGCCAAATAGGTTAACCGTGTCTGAGATCATTTCACAGTCCATCCAAATAATGTTATTGTCATGTTGAATGATCAGAAAATCTTTGGGAAGCTTCAGAGTTCAAAGGGATTCCATCCTCCCCTGATCAGAGGTCGGTAATTCCAGTTCAACAGCCATATAGTGAAACATCCATCCATCTTCAACCGCTTACTCCTTTTCAGGGTCACGGGGAACCTGGAGCCTATCCCAGAGAGCATCGGGCACAAGGCGGGGTACACCCTGGACAGGGTGCCAGTCCATCGCAGGGCACAATCACACACACACTCACACACACATTCATACACTACGGACACTTTAGACACACCAATCAGCCTACCATGCATGTCTTTGGACTGGGGGAGGAAACCGGAGTACCCGGAGGAAACCCCAGACACTTGGTCTGATTTATTATCACTATGATGTGTATACTATATAATATAATATAAACATTGACAACAACCGATTATAATCACGACAGCCGTTTTTGGGAAACACGCACAAGTCCAGATGAGATGATCCACTGCAGCTGGACTGCATGTGTGAAATGAGCTGTAGAGACAAACAGATACCAGGTTTGTTCACACACGCGCGCGCACACTGCGCAAACCTGCCACCTCACACTTCTTCCCCTCTCTAATCAGTGAAACTGAGAGGAGATTGTGAATACATGAACATTCTGGGAACTCTTACAGGTTATCGAGTTTTATCATTCTTATATCGTAACCGTTTTCATATGACATATCACCCAACGCAACACGTGCGCGCGCAGGAACTGTTTTGGTGTATGCATGCCTTCAAACTTAATGAAGTAACCTGCCTCCATGGACTGGGTGAAAAGTGCTCGGATCGTGCAACTCCATAAACAGCTCTGAACGCCCATTGGACACGGGCTGCCTTTTGGGAGGAGCACTTACACAGCCAAAAAGCCAGAATTATGTTTTCGGTCCAAAAGGTTTCTCTGAAGTGACGGAAAGTGCGGGAAGTTCATAAATGTGTCTCTTTTCAATGACTGATGCACGTTTCAAGGTTTTTTTTTTTTTTTTAAACGCAACGCAAAACCAATAATCCAGCGCAGATTATCTCTTGACTACACGTTTGTAGAAACAGCACATCGGAACAGCTGAAGAAAAAGCGGACCCTGTGAACCTTTGGATGATTTGAGTTCAACTAGGACGCGATACGGAGAAGAGCTGGAAGAACTTTGGCCAAGTCCTAGTACCGTGAAGTGAGGGGCACAATGCACGCTCGCTACCCCACGTCCAGCCCTAGTTCTCTGGGCGTCGTTCCCTACATCGGGGGCGAGCAGGGTTACTACCGGGCTGCCAACGGCACTGGCTATACCGGCATCCCAGCACCAATGAGCATGTACTCTCACGCAGCGCACGAACAGTATCCCGGAGGCATGGCTCGCGCCTATGGCCCCTACGCGGCCACTCAACAACCCAAGGAAATGGTCAAGCCTCCATACAGCTACATCGCACTGATAACGATGGCCATCCAAAATTCTGCGGATAAAAGGGTCACACTGAACGGGATCTACCAATTCATCATGGAGCGCTTCCCGTTTTATCGGGAGAACAAGCAAGGCTGGCAGAACAGCATCCGCCACAATCTGTCGCTCAACGAGTGTTTCGTCAAGGTGCCGCGCGATGACAAGAAGCCGGGGAAAGGCAGCTACTGGACTCTCGACCCAGACTCTTACAACATGTTCGAAAACGGCAGCTTCCTGCGCCGGCGGCGCCGCTTCAAGAAGAAGGACGCACTGAAGGAGAGAGAGGAGCGCGATGTATCAGGCAAGGAGGCCCGGGCCCAGGCTCGCGAATCTCAAAAGCCCGTCAAACTCCGGGACATAAAGACGGAGAACGGAGCCTGCACGCCCCCGCGCTCTGGCACCCCAACCCTCGGTTCCGTGACAAAATCCGAAAGCCCGGACAGCGGCTGTGTGGCCGCGTGCCACGGGAGCCCACAGACGCAAACGACACAACAGGCCTTTAGCATGGATAACATAATCGCAGGTCTACGTGGGTCACCGCCGCAGGCTGCCGAGTTGCCCGCCTCGCGCGCTGCTTTACCGAGCTCAGTGCCTCTTGCTTATTCGCCCCCCACGCAGCCGGCGCACTACAGTCCTCCCTGCGGCCAGCCGGCCGTCTACCAGTGCGACATGTATGCTGCTGACCGCGGGCACGGCAACGAAGCCTTACCGGATTACACGAGCGCAACAAGCGCTGCCGTGTCCTCTCACGCGACCCTGAACTCGAGCCAAGATAACCAGCACGTGCAACAGAGTCGGCTCGCACCGTGGTACCTCAATCAGAGCGCAGAAGTGGCGCAACTAGGCGCGAGCTATGGAACACAACAAACAAGCTTCCATGCCGCGTTCGAGGCACAGCGGCTCGCGCTCAACTCCTCACCGGCGGCCGGAAGCGACGGAGGCTGTCAGACACCTTTCTCTGTCAGTCAGCCACTGTATCGGGCCTCGGGAACTTTTGTCTACGACTGTAGCAAGTTCTGACCAAATATCACTCGAGCCAAAATGCACATTTAATTTGGCCCACAGACTTGCACTTCAATCCCAGTTGAAATAATTGAATGCAAAGCCTTGAGCCAAAGAGCGGTGAGTACAAGAGGCTGAAGCACGTCCGGACTGGAAGGCCCGAAAGGCGTGTAAGATTTCGTTTTTCCGGACTCGCCTCAATAGGACTTGATATCACTAGATTAATTTATTTCATTAAGAATTAGGTGGACCAACTTTCAACCAAATGTTAATCTTATTTATATGATACAAAACCGAACCTAACTGTGTACAAAATTTACGATTTTTTAAAAAATACTCGAAATATATTATTTGTTAAATAAATTCCTTCCCTGGCTAAAAATAACGATCGCGTGATTTATCGGGTTTGCTTTCATACATTCTGCAGGAACGCGCCGAGAAGGTTGTCTCGTGCACGATTTGCAAAGCTCATGTTTTCAACTGTCAGTGTCACCACAACTGGACAGACCAAATGTGACCGAAATAGAAGCGTTATTACTTTTATTAATTATTATTTTGCATAAAATCATAGCACCAGCACAAAACCCACCAGGAAGCAGAAGTTAACTATTATTATTATTATTATTATTATTATTATTATTATTATTATTATTATTATTATTAATAATATTTATTATTATTATTATTAATTATTATATTTGTGTAGATACATTTATTTATATTACTCGGCGTTGCTCTTATTATTACTATGACTAACGGCATCACTATCACCACCACTAAAAAAAAAAGAAATAATAATAATAATAATAATAATAATAATAATAATAATAATAATAATATCTCTGTAGAACAGTTCGTTTCATTGGTAGTTATTCTTTATTTATTTAACACGGACTAAAGAATTTACAAGGCCCAAAGAGATTTTTATGTTGGTGTGAGTCGCCAAACATGCTAAGGTGAAGGTGTATTCCTCCAACATGTAAATGTACATGTAAAGCGTAACAATTCGAATTAACGTCTGTCTAATTATGAACCCAACTGTCATTAAAAGGAACGGTGAAACTTGCTTAGACTCGGGTTAACTTGGGTGAAACAAGGCACGTGTGTAAACCTAAAATCTGAAGTTATATCCCACGAATTCCTGCTGAATCACCAAGCCACCGCATTTTTCTTATGTGGGGACTGAATGTAATTAACCCAATCACATGACTGGGTCTATTTTTAGCAGCATGGCCCAATGCAGCTCACAGATGCTCTGCGCCCTGTGGTCACATCTGAACTCCATTTTTGTGTTATTTTACAAACTTTAAACAAACCGTGACATGTAAAAGTAGGCTGCGATTACATGCTAAGCACATGTAATTGGACAACATAAATAGCCAATCCAATTCCGCTCTCTCCAACCGCGTAAAAACCCAGCAATGTCACCTATACACGGCGTCACGCGCGTTTTCTGCTTGAGAGCGCACGCGCACATTCGGATGCTGTTAAGTTGTGTTTATAAAGAGGTTTACTGCATTATGAGACAAAAGGAAGGCAATCTCGAATGTGCTCCGTGTTTCAGTAGATTCAGTAGCACTGCACGTGAGCGAGACTCCAGTGACGGTGTGTCTCTGCTGGGATCTTTTCAGAGTTTTACACCTGAGTGTTTAAGCGCGAGGAGAACACGACTCCGTAGAGAAGGCCCTCGTGCCAGACGCTCTTCAGTAAAAGGCCTGTGTATCACTGCAGCCTCGTGACGTTTCCTCAGTTTTAATGGAGCCAGAATCATTTATAGACCACTTTTAAACATGTCTGTTTGTTAGTTTTAAAAAATAAAACGTTTAAATTGAGTTTTTAGATCATGTAGCCGAAAATCATCGCGCCTTACACCTTAGAAACGTGACCCGCAGTATGTTACATTACTTTCATTTTATAATAAAATATTGTTATGATTTAAAAACAAACACATCATCACCAATGGATTATTTCCTAACGTTAGACAAGCCTTATCATTTCTCTGTCCATATCCACATGGTTCAGACAGTACATCGCGCGCTGGCGTAACCAAGCGACGTCTTTAATTCACTGACCCGAAGGTGTACAGTAGACGTGGACAATATCCTGTAAAAGAAAGGTTAAGGCAATGGAGTAAATTAATTTATTTATAAATACGTTGGAGAACCTAACTACTACCTTTTTACAACAGGCCTAACGGTTCAAACCGTCCTGCCGGTGATGTCCTTACACCTGAATACAAAGCTGTACAAAGCTGCAGGGGCTCATGGATTATTTTCGCCTAATAAAAATGTTTTTATTAGGCGAAAAAAATATTGGGGGGGGGGCTTGTTTTTTTTCCCCAGCTGGCTTCAGAAAGATGAAATAAGTGGGCATGACACTGCTTATTGCAGTGGATTAAAAAACAACAACAACAACAACAAAAAACCGTTTATTTATAAATTTCGATTTTAAATCTGCTGGCTATTATTCCACCTACAACTAACAGTAATAAAGAGGTGCATTCTTATTTATCTTTACATAGAAATAGATAGATAGATAGATAGATAGATAGATAGATAGATAGATAGATAGATAGATAGATAGATAGATAGATAGATAGAGACAGATACACACACACATACACACAGATAGATAGATAGATAGATAGATAGATAGATAGATAGATAGATAGATAGATAGATAGATAGATAGACACAGATACACACACACATACACACAGATAGATAGATAGATAGATAGATAGATAGATAGATAGATAGATAGATAGATAGATAGATAGATAGATAGATAGATAGATAGATAGATAGACAGACAGACAGACAGACAGACAGACAGACAGACAGACAGACAGACAGACAGACAGACAGACAGACAGACAGACAGATAGATAGATAGATAGATAGATAGAGACAGATACACACACACATACACACAGATAGATAGATAGATAGATAGATAGATAGATAGATAGATAGATAGATAGATAGATAGATAGATAGATAGATAGATAGATAGATAGATAGATAGATAGAGACAGATACACACACACATACACACAGAAGATAGATAGATAGATAGATAGATAGATAGATAGATAGATAGATAGATAGATAGATAGATAGATAGATAGATAGATAGATAGATAGATAGACATACAGACAGACAGATAGACAGATAGATAGATAGATAGATAGATAGATAGATAGATAGATAGATAGATAGATAGATAGATAGATAGAAATGCATGTTATCTAAATCTAATCAGTGGATCCAGGGGCACGTCGTGTTTTACTGTTTTTTTTTTTAACGTCTATTAAATATTACGCGATTAAGAAATTATAAATGTGATGCAACGGCCGAGACAAAAAAGATCTAAAATCAACAGACCAGTGAGAACAGATAGAGGCACTAAGTTAACATCGAAGACAAATTTATACGAGCTCTAATTACAGAGGAAACACTCGCAGAAAGATTTGTAAACAGTAGAACTTACTAGAACTTTATTACTGTAAGGTTTGGTTTGAATAAGTGCTCAAGTGATTCATGAGGAATTTGGACTTAGTTAGGACTGAGCTTCATTAACAGCTTGATCTGTGGGATCTGTTTAACCAAACTCAAACACAGCCGTTCCGGTTAATCTGGCATTAGGAGAGAAAAGCGGTCAACACGAATAATCCGTTTGGCGTTGCAGAGAACGAAACAAACAAACAAACAAACAAACAAACAAACAAACAAAAAGCGTAAATGCCGACTTTCCACTAACATCTGTACTTTACTGTTCATTTCATATTATTATTTTATTTATTTATTTGTATTGTATTTTCACCAGATTTTTTTTTGGGGGGGGGGGTCGTCTATATATTACGTCATGGGGGGTGATGGGTTCGATGACGTCTGATGACGACTATGTTCACGGACGTGATTACATCATCAATGTATTTGCATCTTCCCCGTGTTTAGTGTCACCACTGTCACGTTCATCATTTACTTATTTACTTACTGAAATATTTGCAAATTGCCAAAATAACAAACAAACAAACAGAAATACTGACGTCACACGCACATCCTGTGGCGTATTATACGCCACAGGATGTGCGTGTGACGTCAGTATCTCTGTGTTATTGTAACAAAATACAAAATATTAATTAAAAAAGGAGATAATTCCCGACCACACATGGCAGCCCCAGACCCCCTAGAGTAAAATCTCAGTAGGTGGCATGACCTTGAGTAAGTGTGGGTGTTACAGACGCCAAGACAGAGTTTGACATATTTAGGATAATATTACGTATGTAGCTTAACTATGTCTGGGAGTTTGGCTTAACTAACTATCGGTTTGGTTTCATATGAAATAGAATTCAGTAACGTGTCCAAGCACCAGGACTGACACACAGTTTAACCAGACAGAGCCTCTGAACACGCTGTGCTCTGTGGCCCCTTGCACCTGTGTGTATGTGTGTGTGTGTGTGTGTGTGTGTGTTTGTGTGTGTGTGTGTGTGTAGTGCTGGTTTTTGTCATCTGCTTCTAATCAGGCCTGCACACGCCGACTCTGTTTTAAATCGGTTGCTTAAACGGAACCCTACAGGCTCGAGGTGCCGTCAAAAGCCCATAAGCCCTTGGCCTTCTAATTGAAGAATGGAAGAGACTCAAAGTCCAATATTAAAAAAAACCCCGTCTTCCAAGAACTTGGAGTGCGAGTCTCATGAGGGACACACCGTTTAGGAAACGTGCTATTAGTCTACCCACTTATTATTACAAAGTTGAGAGCAAAAGTTTGAACACCCTTAGGACAAACAAAAATTCAGAAATGAGCTTCAACGATGACATTTAGTGTGCTGGGTTTTACAGATGGTCTTTCGGCACATATCCTATTAAAATGGCCAAATGATGTATGTTAGTAATATAGTAGGCAGTTCTTCATAGTGAAGAAGATCTGAATGATAGCAGTGAAATGTTGGAATCTCCCTTTCTGAATGCGATAAAAACATTGTATATTCACTTCTTTTCAAAATATTTTTTTTTCTGTTAAATGTTGTTATATTTATTTAATAATAATATTTTTTTACAGACAGGCTTCGGTTTTCTTTTTTCTCCCAGAAACGGAGTGATATAAACCTTTGCACTTAACTTGGTTTGCATTCAGAGCGAACGACAGAATGCAGTGACATCCGTCCGCTTTATGCGTTACAGGATCGTCATGGAAACTAAAACAAGCGACCACGAAGCTGTTTGCGTGTAAAGAACACAGGGCTATGTGTTAAAAAAAAAAAAAAAAAACACTGCACATAGTGGAATGATTTCACTGTTCGGTCTTTGGTGTATTGAGGCCGTTAGGTACCGTTCTGACTCCCGGTTGTGCGCGAGGTGACGACACTCCAGAGAGTCCGAAAAGTCAGGAACATGACAATTCTGGATATGGGAATATAGGATAGGAGAATTCTGGATATGGGAATATAGGATAGGAGAATTCTGGATATGGGAATATAGGATAGGAGAATTCTGGATATGGGAATATAGGATAGGAGAATTCTGGATATGGGAATATAGGATAGGAGAATTCTGGATATGGGAATATAGGATAGGAGAATTCTGGATATGGGAATATAGGATAGGAGAATTCTGGATATGGGAATATAGGATAGGAGAATTCTGGATATGGGAATATAGGATAGGAGAATTCTGGATATGGGAATATAGGATAGGAGAATTCTGGATATGGGAATATAGGATAGGAGAATTCTGGATATGGGAATATAGGATAGAAACCCATCATACAGCGCGGCTGAGAAATGCGCAGAGCTTTAAGGTGAACCTGAACATGTGTTTTAAATAATAAATACAACATGAAGTAGCCTGGATGTAACTTTACTCTCTGACTTCAGGTCGCCCTGTAAAATATTAACCATTTGACTTTGGGATGGTATTTGAAGGTTTTATGGAGTCTCTTAGCGCAGTCCAGAATTATTATTATTATTATTATTATTATTATTATTATTATTATTATTATTATTAAATCCTTTGGTTTTCAACTGACCAAACACATTAAGTTCCAGTTGAACATATTTAGGCCTTTACTTGTGTTTGCGTTATTGAGATTTGGGTTAAAACCATTCATTTCCAGTGATCGGTCAAACAGGCTAATAACTGTGAATAATGAATAAAATAATCAGTAATATTTAATAATAAATTTAATAAGCTTGAGGTGTGATTTCCACAATAAACTGCGAGAGCCACTGCTCTGAGTGTAGGTTATATCATGTAGCCCTTTAGGACTAGGGATTTGACTCAGAGCACCGCTGATCTTCAGTCAGGGTACATTTATATTATGTTAACGCTCTACCTCTATAGTATTATTATTATTATTATTATTATTATTATTAGTAGTAGTAGTAGTAGTAGTAGTATTTTACAGCATTAGGCTCGAGCATCTGCAGGTTAAAAAAAAAAACACAGGTACTAATGCTAGGTCCAAAAGCAGAGGGAGGCGGGGTTTGACAGGCGAGTCTTTAGTGTGCGGTTTTGGACGTAGCTCAAGCGGACACGCATTTCCTTCAGAACACAAGGGCGTGATTGTGCTCGCAGGCGGAGGGGCGGGGGTCGGCGGGTGGAGGGGGGAGGGGAGCAGAGAGGACGAGGCTAGGTGACCCCCCGGTAACCCGAGAACACTGGCACGGCCACGGTTTGACGCCTTCAGTCCTATATGTACCGCTCCAGAAGCAGCCACGAGGAAAATTGGGCAGAAAAACAACAAGGTTCAATGTCCAATCTGTGGTTCTTCAGTTTGTTCCTTTAGGAAAACCCTACAACAGTGTTGTGTACATGGGAGTGTTCTGTAACTACTTTCTCCTGCTAGCTAATGGCTTGTGGTTTAACTTACTAATATGTTTATATTTTGGAAAGAGCCCCAAGTTAGTTTTCTTTCTATCATGGGCATGCACAAGAAAAATAATAACTTTGGAACTGGTCTGGAGAAAAAATAATAATTCTTACTATTTAGCTATTTAAACCCACTTACTAGATATTATTAGATAGGCAATTCCCAGATTTTTAAGTGCAAAAAGATTCGCAGACTATTTCCCAGTTTTCTTATTAAAGTACCATTGAATGTAATTTCAATTCAAAATAATATAATGTGAAATGATCAATTCTACAAAGGTCAAGAACCATCTCTTTACACTTTGTATAACTGTCTGAGTAGTTCATAAAAATACAGTTCAGAAATAGTGTCTTGTCCTCCTTCTAGCTCAAAGATCCACCTAGTTAACTAGATAAATAACAACAATGTGCTAGCAGGGTTTTCGTTTCAGTCTTGATTTATTCTTTAGAAACATAGAAAAATATTTATTTTATGGCATCAGTCTAAAGACCGGCTTTTCTTTCTTACTACAACGTCAGAATGCCAGCATTTTATTCCACATTACTGTGCATCTCAGACCTGTAATGTGTGTTAATATCTTTGTAGCTATCATCTCTCTCAGATAATGGAGAATATCAAGCACGTTTTGGAAATGAATTTGTGAGCAGAGAGTTTCTCAATTTTATGCAAATTAGGGATGACGCGTTACATCCATTCCATTGGCTGGAATGATTCCGCTGACCAATCATATGACGCTAAGCTAAATCGTCTTCAGTCCCACCAATCACAAATGTAGCTCCTACATGACAATGAGCTTTTAAGTACTGCTTTACTCCAAGAAAAGACGAAAGAAAAACGTGTAACGGTGATTTAACCTTATCCCGTTTTATCAAGAGCCGTTAGGAAGAAATAAAGCTTGTAATGAAGATAACTGCTGTTTCTGGAGAATGCTAGTCTGCTAATAGCCTGGGCATATTTTCCCACACTGATTAGTTCGTCATTTAATTAATTAGAAAAAGATGTATGTATGTATGTGTGTATATATATATATATATATATATTGTGGTGAGTATGTAGTTATACAGTTAATATCCCCCCCCCCCAACCCTTTTTCCCCACCACTTTATTAAAATAGTAGAATTAATTTTAAAGACAAATAAATCACTTATTGTTTGCTATACATTTAGGCTACTAACCTTTCTCACTGGAAATTAACAGGCTGGGAGGACACTATATGCACACAAGAGACAAACTACAAGCAACACGTGACTCAGGAGTGTGAACGCAGGGACACTCACTTTCAGTCACTGCTTTATCCTGGTCATGGTTCTGGAACCGATCCCATGAACACTGGGTGGAAATACATCCTGGATGGGTTGTCAGTCCTTCACAAGACACCATGCACACACATTCACACCTAGGGGTAAATTATTTTAGTCAATCCATATACTGGCATATTTTTTATGAGGTTGGAGGAATCCCATGGGGACACTAAGAGAACATGTACAGAACCTCCACATAGACAGTAACCTGAGATCATGATTGAACCCAGGACCCTAGAGCCTTGGAAGCAGTAGAATATATTTATATGCACTGTCTGGCAAAAAGTATGTAGACACCAGACCATCATACCCATATGTGCTTGTTGAACATCCCATTCCACAGTCGCCTCCCTCTCCATTTACTATTATAATAACCTCTACTCTTCTAGGGAGTCTTTCCACTAGATTTTGGAGTGTGACTGTGGGGATTTGCGATCATTCAGGTACAAGAGCATTAGTGAGGTCAGGCAGTGAGGAAGCCTGGTGTGCAGTCAGAGTTCCAGTTCATCCCAAAGGTGTTCAGTGGGATTGAGGTCAGGTCACTCCAGTTCTCTTCCAACCTTAGCAGACCATGTCTTCACGAACCTCACTTTGTGCACAGGGACAATGTCATGCCGGAACATGTCTGGGCCACTTTAAAGGGAAAACTTTACAAAGGCATTCTATTCAATTGTGTGCTTCCAACTTTGGGGCAACAGTTTGGGGAAGAACCACATCTGGGTGTGATGGTCAGGTGTGCACATACTTTTGTTCATATAGTGTATTTTTAAATTTATTATATATTTAGATTAGAATTGGAAATTAATTATACAAATCAACAATGACCTGCATTTGTACAACTGGTGACTACTAGGCTAATAAAAGCTGTTTCATTGGTTTTTTTCTTTTTTTTTTTTAAACCATGAACAAAAAAACTATAACATATAACTGATCAGTTAAAACAATAATAAGAGACAATTTGGGATATGATCTGAAACCCCTTTTAATAAGCAAAGCCAAGATAAAAGAATTAAAATGCAAATTGAAAAAAAAATAACAAACAAACAAACAAAAAAAAACCCAACAACCCCATTAAATATATTAAATATTGACGATGGCATGATTAAACAAATATTTAAAATCATTCAATCTCATTTGTAAAGGATGGTTTTCAGCATAAATTACACATCCACATAGATTTGTCTGAAATCCAATGTTCATATAGAAAATTGTCCCACTGTAAACTGCTATAAAACTATAATTTCTTCACATGCTCACACACCCTCACCATAAAACTGGATTTAATAAAATTGCTACAGAAAAAAGAAAATTGCTAGAAGTCCCCACACACACTCATGATTGTGATTAGAAATAACAGTATAAAGGGAACGTGGAATGTCAAAAGCAGCATTCAGTCGTTCAGTATGTAGAGGAAATGCAGGCAGGGTGGAGTGCTTGGGGGGTTTGGAAGGGGGGGGGGGG
>JAFFST010045846.1:32966-40466 GCA_022414735.1 Noturus placidus | reverse complement strand
TAATGCTGATACAAGGTAAAACAATAATGCCATGATTATCAAGCATACAGTAATTATCATTACTCCTCCTGAGTTCTGTTTAGAAGAAGAACCTTGGGGTAGATCTGAAAGAAAGCCTGCTCTCCATTTCTAAATCCAGTATAGCGAAAGAAAGTTTCTTTCACACACACACACACACACTAATATGTGCCTGGACAGGATGCAGTCAGTCAGAAGGGGATGTTGGTGCGATTAAATTCCCATATATTTTCACCCACCATTTGTGGCTGTGATGAAAAATTGTCCAGTCTGGAGAGAGGGAGCGTGAGGAATGTGAGGTGTCAGGAGTTCAGCGACTGACAGAGTGTGAGTGAGAGAGCCAGAGTTAATTATTCAATCAGGATAACAAGCCCAGAGACAAGCCATTTACAAAGGGCAGCCTGCAATTAACCTCCACTCTCATAGCTCTCTCCCACACAGCCAATCACGTCTTGTCTATGCTAATACAGACACAGTTAAAAGCAGAAATTCTTTTATGGGTGGTTTTTTTTGTGTGGTTTCTGTTCACATAGAAAATGATTCTTTTGAAAAAGAAAAAAAAAATTCTCCAACTGGAACTGTAGATAGAGGAAACTGGAGATTTTTGGAAAACGCTGATGTCTGTTGACCTGTGATAGGGCCCTGCTTGTCACGTGATCCTGACTGCAACACATCTAAAATAGAGGACGCATTAACTTGAATGCTGTTGTCTGGTGCCATCTATTTGGGTCACTGTTTCACAACTGATCATTGTAATAAATACTATGTAAATCACTGCCAGTGCTCTGGCTAGCGTGTAGTTAGTTGCTACCTTTAAATAAAGCACATCCAAACACATGGCATAAATGACAACCCATTTGGCTCAGGTAGCAAGTGCATGTTCCGTATAGGCATTTTCTTATTCTTACATTTCAGTGTGGACGGAACATTTTCTGGAAAAGTATAAAGCCACAGAGTGGATGGAAAACTTTTCAAATGTATCCGTATTAGCATGAAAAAGACACTAGGTTCATGCCCACCACATTACACTTGTATCATTCTTTCCTGTACACCGTCTTTTCAGCACTGCTTCGAAAAAAAAAAACCATCCAAACAAAAGCAAAAAAAAAAAAAAAAAAAAATTTAAAAATCACCTGGTTTCTGGGCCACATTTTCCATGGCTCCATTCCTTCTAGTTATAGTTCATATGAACCCTTTCATTCTTCCACAAAACACACACTCTCCTTTTCCCTCTCTCCCCTCCGTGGGGCCCAGGGTGGTTCCGCTCAGTCAAAGTCCTTCAGGAAATACCAGAGAGAAGGCCAGGGGAGAACTTACACCCTCTTTCCCTCTCTCCATTTATTTCCCTGCCTTAGCCTCCCTCGCTGCATAGCTCTCACTTAGTCCCCTTCACTATTCATCAGTCATCGTTTCTCTCCCTCACTCTTACTCTCTGTTGCTCTCAGACCCGTCTCTATCCCTCCAGGTTCAGGACTGTGCTGTAAGCCGGGGCACGTCCCGTATGAATAGCCTCGTCTTTAAGCCAAAGTGACATGGACAGACATTTAAAAGAAAGGCCTAAAGCGACGGGAAACACAGTAGCAACTGTATGAACACAGGATCCGCCTGTGAACGGCAGACTTACAGCTCTGAAGTGTGCTCAATAAAAGTCAAGTTGATATATACGGTCACCTAGAGGAAAGACTGGGCATCGGAGAGCAACTTTACTACAGATTTGAGCTCAACCTGGCGCTTGGCCAAACATTTTACGACATCATTCGCACTCGGATTTAACGGCTCTGACCTATTATACTGCATATCATCATAAATCTGTCATGTGCAGCCAGTCCCAGCATCTCCCAGAGTAACCAAACTATACACACGTATAGTATATACACTTAGTCACAAACTGCACATAGACTTGTAGTCTACAGACATTCAGCTTCAGTTTCCACATAGTCGCACACAGCCAGATATGAGAAGCATAAATAACCATAAAGTCTGAGGGTGGAGCTACATCAATATCCATACAGTCTACAGTAACTACAAAAACCCAGACAATATCAGGCTACACCACAGTTTTCAAAATGTTGTCCATTACACTCCAACACAGAGCCTCTATCATCATTAGTAGCGATGTCAAATACAATACCTCATATTATATCAAATCTTCCATGTTTAAATGAAAAATATGAGGTGCAGGATTGAGTGTTTTATAGGCTGGTAGAATGAAAATGGTAAGAACTACTCAAAGTCTTGTTTTCTGAACGAAGCCATTATTCTCCGTGCTCCTTATTCTTGAACTCTCCCGACCTCTCAATCTCCCCCTCCTCCAGATTCGCAGTGACCATATATTTTTAAATAAAAGTTCAACTGAAATTCTGTGAAACTGCAGTAACTCATGTTCGTCTGTGCCTCTCTGAGGTTCTGCCTGGAAACATGTCTACTATAATAAAGTCACCAATCTAATCCCTCTTTAATGCCAACATGCTATAACCTTAATCCCTAATAATCCACATAATTCTATAATTTAAGGGAAACAGCAGCTCAGTACAAACGAGTCCAGGTGATAAATACTTGCACAAAGACACAGACGTGGACATGAGAAGACATGCACCCACATGTTGACACGTTTATTTTTTTTACTAGGGGGCAACAATACCTTAAACAGTTAATAAAGTGGTCTAAACTTTCAAGATATTTGTGTGTCAACTTAGATGTGCATAAGCTTTACGCCACTAAGAAAAAGAAAAAGGAAAGAAACGGATGAGGCCTTCCTCGAAACTGTCTGGAAAATGAACAATAATAAAAATAAATAAATAAAAACCTTTGGCTGCCTGAAATCCACCTTCACCAAAGTGCTCATAAAACCACGTTAAATCAGCGTCTGAATGAATAAAATGGAAGTATAAATCCAAACGGGCTAAATGGAACCGCTGGATGTTCTCGAGTGCACACCAAGCAGTTCACAGAAAGGTCTTCAGCTGCTTTTAGATCCACCCTAAAGGAGCCGTTACAGGAAACGCTCACCAACGCCACTGTTAGAAACATCGCCCAGGTTCATTTGTTTAAGGGCTCTGACACACCTAGCCATCCATCTCCTGTAGTTTGTGCAGTATGTCCTGCTCTGTAGTCAGAACTTGTAGTCAGAGATTGATGGGTGTTAGCTATTTGATATTTATTTATTTATTATTCACTTAATCGCTGTAGCTAGGTATGTGTTTGCAGCTAAACAGTGGATTCACAGCCGGACATTTTTAAATGGTTTCAGAACATCACTAAATAGGACACACTGCTATAAATACTGATTAGGGCTAGGAGGTGTACTATTTTAACATACTATTACCATTATGTTTTTGTTCCTGTTATACCTGCTCATCTATTTTTACACCTCCGCCACTAGATGGTGCGTCCATCCGTTTGTCCGAGATTCTCTTTGTATAAGAAGGACGAGTGGGTGACTATTTGCAGTGTTTCTATAGAATTATCACCGTAACTATCGGATTAGATTAAATAACTGATTCGATTTTGAAACTGGAATCCAAACAGGGTCAAGTGCACAGCAAGGTCAAATGACTGAAATGTTTTGTTAAGTATATTTTAAGGATATTTCAGGCATACAAATGAGTAACGATAGGACTAAACTTGATGGCAATGAAGGCATCCCTGTTAACGCCAGTGGCGTCGGGTTTCTACCCGTTTTTATATCACTTTAATTCACTGGTCAGAAATACGTAAGCACTTTGCCAAGTATGCACAGAAACGACAAATCACCACATGGTCAACACTACATAAATGATTCAATAATTAGATCAATAACTAATCTAAAATGTTTTGTGCATCACAGCAAGCTTTTTTTTTTTTGCTTTGTTTGCAAAGATATCCAGAACACATAGCTCGTAGCTGCGACACATTGGTGTCGAATCAATAATATTCCAGTATGCATTAGAAGGTTGGCATGTCAGGACTCTCACTCTCTCTCACACACAAGGGATTGATCTGCTTCTCTTACTGGGAGGATAAAATATTTTCAGAGGAATTTGGGTGTGAATTCACTGAGGTGTCCTTACAGACCAGGGGTGGGCAATCTTCTCTGGAAAGGGCCTGTGTGGGTGCAGGTTTTCATTCCAACCAATCAGGAGCCACACCTGATTCTACCTGTTTAATCAGCAGATCTTAGCTTTCAGTAGACTCAGGTGTGGCTTCTGCTTGGTTGGAATGAAAACCTGCACCACACTGACCCTTTCCGGAGAACATTGCCAACCCTGTTGCAGACCATACATCGAAATAATCTCTCATCAAGAACTTCAGCAGTCCTTCAATGAACATGTGCACACAGACACACTCGTACATATTTGGCAAAAATAAAAAAAAAAAAAAAACAAACAAAACCAATACTTTTGCCTGTTAAATGTGAGATAAATAAAAGTTACTATAGTAAGGAAATTGAGTAAGAGTATTTGGGTGTGTTGTGGTTAACCGGGTGTTGGTTACACATCATGGAGTTGGTGCTGTTGTACATGCTGAACAGGTATTCTCAGACGTTAAGAGGTCATACACACCTACAGAAGGTTTATTTTGATCCTGCAGACCCATTTGCATAAAACCACAGAAGCGGAGATTACGCTAACTGCTTTTCACTGTTGCATTACGGACTGAGTCGTGACAATGACTCACGCGAACGTGTTGTATGTAAATTCAATCAAATGTTTAGTACTCAATTTCAGTACAACTGCTGAATTCCTTCAGATGACTTTAATCAACATCATAACCACATCATTATCAAACTCAATGTAAACAATTACTGATTACGGTTTGATAATAACTATTAGTCTGCAGATCAATGACCAATGGGAAATATCTTTATCATGTTGATCTAAATCAGGTTAAATCTATGACACATGGGCATATGGCCCAAACACAATGGAATATTTATTGTATTTTTTTCCACTGTTGAATATTATTTGTGCGGGACTACTGTGTGTTACTCCTCCATTTCCTATTATTATTATCATCATTATCATTATTATTATTATTATTATTATTATTATCAATCAGATTTTAGAGTATAGCAATTTCTGCTTGTCTCAGCATAATTTGGTGCTTTAGACAGATACCTGTGGCCTGTAGGCTTTAAAACAATTCCCATAATCAACAAAATATACGTTTTTTTCTCTTAAAACAGAAATTAGAAAACCATTATAGATCCAGTGTGGTGACGTAGCTAAATATTTAAAGTCGTTGCCATAAAAATGGTCTTAAATTTGACTTTCACAGTCTTGGCTCAGTGAATGTTTTACTTCAGGTCTTGGTGTAAATTAAGCTGGTGTTATGGTCTTAAACTTATGGTCAGAGTCATGATCAATATCGTCCATGACTGAGTACCAGCGTTTACTCCAGCTGTTCTGTTTAGTTTCTGTCCTACAACTTCTGAATCGCTGGTTAAAATCACTTCTGCAGAACTCGTATCACTCTCGTGTCTTTAAACAGCTGGAGACGTGGATTTCATTCGGCATCACTTGTAAATCATTTCAGGGGGGACAAAAAAAAAACCCAAAACAAATCAAAGTGAATGTAGATACTCTGCGATGTGAGAGATAATAATAATAATAATAATAATAATAATAATAATAACAGATCATTTAGATAGACAGGATAAATTAGTTCATGAAGAAGCAGATATTTCTTTCAGTGTGTTCTCCAAATCCACAGCATTAAAACATGAGCTTGGGGTAGAACTCCTGTATGTGAATGCAAGCGGTGGAATTTTGTAAATTGACAGGCAACATGATGTGTGTATGCATGCCTCTGTGTGTGTGTGTGTGTGTTCCATCTGTCACCAGTCATTTAGTAGGTCTGTTTTGTTTTTTGAGTTTATTGCATTTTTGAATTCCTGTTTGAGTGACCACTCTTTCTTCCCATCTTGTACATACTTACACACACACACACACACATTTTTGCAACATCATATTTTCTTATGCACAATAGGCAATAATCGGTATTCATTTAAAAAGTTGACTAAAGGGAGGAAAACAAGGTAATCACCGGTATGATGAAAGATGTGTTCTATAACTCAAGTGAGCATCTCTCTCTTTCTCTCTCAAACACACACACACACACACACACAGCTTCATATTCAAGTATCACTGACTCACCACTTCAGTGGGACGGTAGTACTTGGGGTCCACTTTGACATGTATGACTCCTGTCTCCTTACACCTGCCTACCTCCTTCTCATTCTTCCCCTCCCACCTGTGTGACATGAAAATTGTTACATGCAGACAGACAGACAGACAGATAAAAAATATTCAGTTCCCTCAGAAAGTACTGGAAGGGCAGGACCAATGCCTTTGTTACTGGAAGGGCAGGACCAAATGACCTTTTGTCCTGTATATTATTGAACCAATTGAACTCAGAGAGATGTTTAAGGTCTGTGCTGTGGCTCTGCAGCTTTCTCCATTTGATAACAGTGTCCCGGAGAACTTTAGGAAACCTTCACAATCACCATGATTGCGTAGTTGTGTGAAATCTTCCCAACCAATGGCTACCATATACCGTAGTGTCTAAATGTCTGTCTATTTCAGTATTTAAACACATTTGTTTATGTAAATGAACACATTTTCTGCTCATATTTATAAATACAAAGTCAAATGACAGTGTGTGCAAATTTGAAGTAGGTATATTACATAATAAAAACAACTGACCAAATATTATTTCCCCTCACAGACAGGCATAGTTTAATATAGTTTTATAGGTATACATGTTAACGCCAATGCCATGATTAATGGCATTGAGAACGTAGGCAGAAGTTCTGAGGTCAGAATACTCAGAGGCCAACAAAAACTGCAGTTAGAGTGCTTATATGCATTATGTAGGCTTTTGCAGTATTAGAACGGAAAATCCCATAAAGATTAACCCACAGTAAATTGTGCAGTAGTATACAAACTGTGTATGTGGTGTTTGGTGTGTACGTACACAATGGACTTGCCCACATGTTTGAAGGCTTTCTCCACAAACTCTCTCACACTGTGGACCTCTCCTGTAGCGATGACAAAATCCTCTGGCTCCTTCTGCTGCAACATTAGCCACATGGCCTGAGAGAGAGAGTGAGAGACAGTGTGAGAGAGTGAAAGAGTGTGAGAGAGAGATATATGGTTAATTTTCCAAAATGTGATTTTCCCCACACCGTTATGAAGATCATTCCCCACTGCAGTGAAGAAGTTTAGAACAGGAATGAATTACAGAATAGATGTGAGGATTTGGAGACGAGGTCGCGGCGCAATAACGTTCGAATAATGGGAGTTCCAGAAGGTTCTGATACATGTTCAACTGCTGCTGTAACGGCCTTGTTAAAAGAGGTGTTGGGTCTGGGGAAGGAGCCGGTTTTGGACCGGTCCCACCGGACCCTTCAGCCGAAGCCCAAGCCTGATGAACGACCACGAGCAATTGTGTGCAGATTCCACTATCACAGTGAATGTGTTGATATTTTACGCCGTGCGAGAG
>JAFFST010045846.1:4172-17902 GCA_022414735.1 Noturus placidus | reverse complement strand
GCAAGACACTGAACCCTAAGTTGCCCCCAATGGCAAGCTAGCACCTTGCATGCAGCTCTGCTACCATTGGTGTGTGAATGTGCTCTCATTAGTAAGTCGCTTGTAAATGTAAAAATGTAAAAATGATATTTCTGTAAAGCTGCTTTGAGACAATGTCCATTGTAAAAAGCGCTATACAAATTGATAAATTATTATTATTATTATTACGAAATTATTAATTAAATTAATTATCTGGGCCGGGAATCGAACCGCCACTACGATTAGTGGATTAGTGGACAACCCGCTCAACCACCTGCGCCACAGCCGCCCGTGAACTTATCTAGACTTTCTCTCTTTCCATAAGCTCTAACCCTATATAAACCTTGCATATGAGCTTTACACCATCTACAAGACTGATGTCACAGTCCTCCAACGTAACTAATCAAACTATACATTCAAGCTTGAATATCTTTTAGCGCTGCATGGAGTCTAGGGGTGGCATGACGACTACATGGAAGCTAAAAAAAACCAATGAAATTAAACAGTAACGAAAGCTTTTCAGAATACGTGAAGTCAATTGCACTGGGGAATGCTGGGACATGTCATTTGGCTAATTTATTTTGGCTTCAATAGATGGTTAACACATTGATATTACTTTGCATGAAATGGAGATCCTACTCCGCTAGTTTAGTGTTTAAACAGATTAACTCGGTCGGAGTGGCATCATGTTCAGCCCTTCCAGACGCTGCTCTAGACATCACATTGCTCTCAGTTAATCAGCAAGTTAAGCCATCAGCTCTTCCACACAGCACATGTTGTGGACTGGTGCGTCCTTAAATCCTTCAAATAGTGCAACAATACGCCGATTTATTCATGTGCGCACTTACCGTGCGCGTTCAGCCAGCTCCATCAGACCCCTGCAGATGATTCAGAATGCTGCAGCACGCCTTGTCTTCAACCAGCCGAAGAGAACCCATGTCACACCCCTCTTCATCTCCCTCCACTGGCTTCCTGTAGCTACCCGCATCAAATTCAAGGCCTTGACGCTCACGTACAAGACCCTGTCTGGAACAGCACCCTCCTACCTCAACTCTCTGCTGAAGGCTTACGTTCCCACACGCAATCTGTGATCGATTAGCGACCGACGTTTAGTAGTTCCTACTCAGCGCGGCACAAGGTCCCTTTCCAGAACCTTCACACCAACTGTTCCTCAGTGGTGGAATGAACTTCCAACATCAATCCGGACTGCAGACTCACTCACCATCTTCAAGAAACAGCTAAAGACCCACCTCTTCCGTCAACACCTAACCATCTCATAAAACAAACAAAAAAAAAAATTGCACTTACACCTCGACTCTGCGCACGTTGCTTCTTCTAGTACTCAATTAATAGATATTGTATAGTAGCATTACTTGTATTGTTCCCTGCTTGTATCTCTCATTTGTAAGTCGCTTTGGATAAAAGCGTCTGCTAAGTGAATAAATGTAAACGTATCGTGCCAACTCCTTTACTTTTATCCATAACTGTGTAGCCTAAAAAAATGTTCGATGCATTCTTCGGCGCACAATTAAAATATGCTGAAAATAAATAAACAAAACATAAATAAGTAAATAATAAAAAAAAGTTTTTGCTTTAACTACGAAAATACGACTAGTTAAAGACTACTTGTTTAAATTACTGGTCTTGTAGTAAACTATAAGTAGTTGTGCGAATCCCTAGAGCGTAGCATACTGTAATATCTCTATAATCGGGTAGATTGAACAATTCTTAGTATCTGTGTCGTTCTGGCTCTATAGTCCGTACAGGATTTTGTGATTGTTGAGACCAAAAATGTTTGATTTTGCTGCGGCTTTTTAATAAATGTGTGATGCAACTTGGAGTTTGTGGTTTTTTTCTTTGTGTGGAAAACAAATGGAGAGAATTGCAATTGCATGGAATTCTTTTGCACGGTCTTTCGTGCTTGTTACTAAATAAGACTTTATAAACTGTACTCATGTTCGGTGCACGTGAATCGAAGAGGGATTTCGGTGAATGTGATGACGTCACATGATGCGTCTTGGCCCAAATCTGCAAGCTCCTCCGAATATTGCGAGTTTTCGTGATTATTTCCGTGATGGCAAAATCCTGGAGGGACTGCTTCTAGTGGTGGGAAGGGGACGTCTCGGGTCAGCCATTAGAATCAGTGAGTTCAGCTACAGTAGTCGGCCTGTCACCAGTTTTTCATGTAGTAAGAAAAACTGGTGTGTTGTAGGCAAATGCGATTTAAAAATATTACCATCTCTTCACAATATTACACACTCATGATATCCAGTGAGGTTAGTCCAAATACATCACCAGTCCTGCCAACATCTGCACATTCCATGTAGAAGCTTCACAATTTAAAACCGTACTAAGCTAGTACGAGTTATCTCTCAAAACTCATTTCTAATCACACATGCTCAGTGAATAGTTGGCTTGGTTGCATTACTGTCCCTGTCAGATAACTGTGTGCACAGCATCTTACATTTTTATGTGATGGATGCGGCTGTGGCTCAGTTGGTAGAGCGGGTTGTCCACTAATCCACTAACCGTGGGGTTGGCGGTTCGAATCCCGGCCCGGGTGACTCCACATGCCGAAGTGTCCTTGGGCAAGACACTGAACCCTAAGTTGCCCCCAATGGCAAGCTGGCAGCTCTGCTACCATTGGTGTGTGAATGTGATCTCATTAGTAAGTCACTTGTAAATGTAAAAATGATATTTCTGTAAAGCTGCTTTGAGACAATATACCATTGTAAAAAAGCGCTATACAAATTGATAATTATTAATGTGGAAACTGATGTAGAGTAAGCAGTAAATCAGAGTAATATAGGGAATTTAATCATATACCTTAATTGTAAAGTGTGCGGAGGGCACGGTGGCGTATTTGTTAGCATGTATGCCTCGCGCCTCTAGCGTTGAGGGTTTGAATTTCGCCTCCGCCCTGTTTGAATGGAGTTCACACGTTTTCCCTGTGCTTCAGGGGTTTTCTCCGGGTACTCTGGTTTCCTCCAACAGTCCTAAAGACATGCACTGAAGGCTGACTGGCATTTCCGAATTGTCCATCGCAGGGGTGTCCAACCTTATCCTTAAAGGGTCGGTGTGATGTGGGTGCAGGTTTTCATTCCAGCCAAGCAGGAGCCACACCCAAGTCTACGGAAAGCCAAGATCAGCTGATTAAACAGGTAGAATCAGGTGTGGCTCCTGCTTGGTTGGAATAAAAACCTGCACCCACACCACACCGACCCTTTCTGGATAAGATTGGACACCCCTGGTCCATAGTGTGTGGGTATGTATGTGATTGTGCCCTGCAATGAGTTGCCACCCTGTCCATGGTGTCCTCTGCCTCGTGCCCCCGTGGGAGAGGCTCCAGGCTCTGTGTGGCCCTCTGTAGCGGTGTAGAAAATGGATGGGTGTTCTCTATAACAGTCTTCTATGGAATGCCGAGTTTCCAGCATAGGCAATAGTTTGAGCTCAGTAAAACTGCCACTGAGTCTGGGGCAGCAGAAAAGCTGAAGTTCCCAGGAATTCATTACACGGATTTGTGTGCACGGGAACATGGCTGCGACTAGCCACTTCAGATTCTTGACCATCTATCTGATCAGAGAATCGGCTGAATGTGCACATTATACCCACTAAACAGCATGTGTGTTGCATTAAACATGTTCCTGACACACACAAACACACAATTATAAAGATAATCAAACACAGCAATGGTGGAGCGAAACTGACAGACACAGACAATTCGGAGTTAGTAATATCTGAAGTTATAATGAAATACATTTTTGTCATATTGAAAGCAAAGGCTCTGAAAAATCAGAATCACATGCTTTAAATTCAGCGAGACGTACTACCATGTGTTCAAGCTGTGGGTTGGTGTGTGTGACACAGGAACGAACAGACTGCTCTGTGTGTGTGTGCGTTTGGGGGTGGGAGTGCTTCTTGTTGGAAGGATTGAAACACCTGCATTGAATAAAGTCTGAGCTAAAGCAGCAGAACAATACATTTCTAATAACCAGGAGAGGGCAAGCTACTGTAGAGCAATCTAACATGGTCCAGCTGTGTGTGTGTGTGTGTGTGTGTGTGTGTGCATGTCCTGGTTCATGTCAGGTTCTGATTGCGCTTGGCTGTGGTTGAAATGAGCCAAACGCCTCTTTGATTAAAACTTTGAGAGGGGCGATGGCTTAAACCGCTCGTGCAATTCACTGATATTCACGTTCATGCCATTTGAACACAGACAGGCTACAATGCGTAAACCTGCTACGTGTGCGAGAGCCCTAATCCACATGCATGTACACGATAACACTAGATTGTGCCGACAAATTCAGTCCAGGACTTCTAAAAGCTTGCACTTCCTGTAGAGACAGGAAGCCGGAAGCACTCATTCAGCCGAGCGCTTGGGCTTTACTCGCTTCCTGTGATTTCAACAGAGGAACCTTTCAAGCCATTTAACTACCTTGGCTATCTATTGTCTGTCTGTCTGTCGTCTGTGCCCTTAGGGCTTCAAATTGAATGGTATTTCTCAGGAATGTGTGGCTGGGAATCTAATACAGTGCACACTATGCTCAGACCATGCACTACGTATCTGTATGAAGTACCCATTTTTGTTGTTTTTACAAGGTAGTGACTGCTCAAATCGAACACTAGGATTCTGCATTAAACTGAACTAACAAACTACCACATGGCATCTCAGATCACTAAACTACACCAGCACTATATATACAAACCACTGCACAAAAATTTTTGCTAAAAATGTGGTTCAACCATTAAGAATTTAATCAGCCAATGTTACTTTCCTTCTGCTTCATACGTAGAACACGGAGCAGTTGAACCACTAGTGTGCCTTATGCTGTGCAAGAAAACTCCCTGCAGTTCTCGTCTGGTTTCCGACTGAAACTAAGCAGGGATGAGTCTGGTGAGTATCTGGATGGGAGACCTCGTGGGGAAAACCAAGGTTGATGATGGAAGTGGTATTAGTAAGGCCAGCAGGGGGTGCTCACCCTGTGGTCCGTGTAGAGCGTAATGCCCCAGTATAGTGTCAGGGACACTATAGTGTAAAAATAGCACCATCTTTCAGAGTACATTTACATTTATTCATTTAGCAGACGCTTTTATCCAAAGCGACTTACAAATGAGACACACTCACACACCAATGGGAGCAGAGCTGCCATGTAAGGTGCTAGCCTGCCATCGGGGGCAACTTAGGGTTCAGTGTCTTGCCCAAGGACACTTCGGCATGGGATCACCCGGGCCGGGATTCGAACCACCAACCCTACGATTAGTGGATTAGCGGACAACCCGCTCTACCGACTGAGCCACAGCCGCCCAGAGTAGGGGAATAACCCCCGGTGTCCTGGTAAAATTCCCCCATTGGCCCTTCTTGATCCTGCCACCCTAATAATCCCCACATCTGAATGGGCTACATCACTGTCTCTTCTCCACTAATAGCAAGTGTGTGGTTGGCGTTCTGGTGCACTATGGCTTCCGTCACAGCTTCCAGGTAGATGCTACACACTGTTGGTGGTTGGGGAGATCCCCCACATACTATGGAAAGCACTTTGAGTGTCTAGAAAAGTGCTATAAAACTCTAAGGAGTTATTATTATTACTTTTATCATGATCAGCAGTGGTTACTAAGACTGTTCTCCCTCTTAACAGATTTACACATTCAGACAGTCCAGAAATCAATATTAAAAAAGTGAATGTTCTTGCATTTACTGCTTATTGTAATTTAAAGGCTATTTCTTTATTCACTGTGAATAAGGTGTTTAAACTGTAAAATACCTATAGTCTGTGGCTACACATTTTTTTAAAAATACTAAAAGAAACTTACATTCCTCGACAATTCTGTCCTGATTTAGCAAGTTTTAAACGTTTCTCATCAGCCCAGCCTTGTAATTATATTTGCTTGACGTGATGACTAAAAAAATGAATAAAAAGTTTTCATACAGAGCTAAAGGCTAAAACACGCTTCCTCCGAGACATGCGAATCTTTTTTTTCCTGCTGCATCACAAGGCATTGTAACACATTTGCAGGAAACCGCCATTTACATACCCGAGCTCACAGATGCCCACGACTGGCTAGCATCTCTGTGATCGATGGGGAGAGAATAATGGCCGTCCAGCCTTTCCCTCCCACTTATAGTCTGTGGCTCATTTTGCTCACTAGACTCCCAGTCACAGCTGTAACACAGCAGGGACACAAACTCTCGTGCTCCTGATGATAGGACCGATACTTTTCTGTTATATCACCTGAAAGCCCAAAAGTTCTAATTTGTAGTCGAAATCCCACTAAATGCTCTGAGCATGCACTACACAAATGCAAAATTATGCGATTTGAGACCAAATTCAAGTGTGTGTGAGATGAAAGTGGACACACACAATACTATCTCAAACTTTAAAAATGAAGTGCGTAACTAAAAGGCAGCAGGGGTGCCTATAAACCTGAAGCTCTGTCTAAATCAGGACCTCACCACATGCAGATGTGAAGCTTCCCACAATTCAAAAACCCACCATATGGAGGAGAGGGAGCATGAAGGTGGTTTACAATCCAGCAGGGATTACCACCTCCTGGGCAAACTATGGGTGGTCACATGTTCATCTAGCCAGCTACACACACACACACACACACACACACACACACACACACACTTGCAGCAGGTCTCTGTAATGGGCAGGGTAGCATTCGACCTCTAGCCTCTAGGCTCTAAAAGAGAAACTCCTGCCTTTAAACAGTCAATCTTGACCTATTATCCAATCCAACGCACCACTGCCCACATCTGGATGATGTGTGTGTGTGTGTGTAGGTATGTTTAACAGGCTGGGTGTAGGTTTCTGACTGCTGAGTCATTAAGATGTTTAATAGTGAAAAGGTTCCAGCTTTGCTGTAGTTAAACTGGACTGACCTTCAGAGTCGTGACTCAGAGCGCGCTCTCTGTCCTGACTCTGGGGTTCTGGCTCTTCTAATAGAGTGGTATTTGTTATTTCGACTGTTTGAGGCTAATGTAAAAAGGCTCGAGACATGCAGTGGTGCACCTGTGAAATGCACCCCTGGGGAAACGCAGGCTCCTCCAACTATTTCCCGGCCCTCGGGGAGGACTAAAGCAGAACCAGATGGGGATGAGTGGATCACCGGGTCAGATGGGGTCGAGAAAGGATGGAGCGCATTTGTGTGTGTGAGACTACAAGAGAGAGTGTGTTTGTATGTCATGTTTATCATGATACCTTCCAGACCAATTTAATGAGACATTATAGAACCCAGACCTACAAGGTTTTGTGAGCATCAGGTCTTTTGAGCACTCAAAGCGGCTACGGTCTTTTGAGCACTCAAAGGCGGGTCTGAGATCCAAATGATCTCAGACCCGCCTAAAAGGACCCACAAGCAAACAGTACTCGATTTCTTTTGTGGTTTGATTGATTTGTGCATTGTGTCTGCTTCACATTTGCTATATACATAAAGAACTTGAGAGCTGCTGTACATATCACATCTCTAGTTTTCTGTCACCTAACAGAAAAACAACTCCTGTGAGGTCATGTGGTCCAACAATAAGGTCAGCATGTTTGCCTTGAAAATCCCCACACGCTTCACGCCACACAGCTACTGACTGTAGTACTGGCTGATGTGAGTGGTCTGGGTAGTCAAAATGAATGCATACACTACACACTGTATATTAAAACACACAGTATATTAATAGTATTACACAGTAATTATTGTTACTGTTGTGGAACAGAAAATGGATGGATGTAATAACTGACTGCAAAATCTGCACAGTCTGCAGTAAAACAATTTCCCTGATTAATTATTTTCCAAGTTTCTTAAAACTGTCTGGTAGCATAATTTTTTTTTTTTTTTTTTTAAACAAGCTGTGCTGGCAAATCTCTCAATTCTGGGGAAATATCCCGTACCTGGCAACACCGCCTGTACTGCTCTGAGCAAACCCCACGGCACAGATTTACATCCGATTCTATGAGGCAGCAAAATCATAAGCAAAACCAAATCAAATAATCAAAACTAGCCACGGCTGGAATATGATCGCGATCCTGCCTCAGATACATGTGTGTGGGAGAGAGAAGAACACTTTGCATGTTGTATGCCAGTTTCACAAAAAACATGTTTTTACCCCCATGGAACTGAGGCCTACAATTAAAATCCAAATTAAGTTCTTAAAGAATTTGACAGCTTAGACACACACACACACACACACACACAAACACACACACAGAATAACAAGATGCTGAGTGATCAGGCTGGAGGACACGGTCCCAAGAACCTTTTGAGAAAACATGTCAGGTAATTGTGTGTGATGCATCATTATGTGCAGTGGAACAGAATGACAGAAAACTCATCAAGTCACTTAACACCTTCTCTGCATATCACACATTCTCACAGAGGCCTCCGCTTTTGCCTGTAGTCATTACCGAAAATATTCCATGCTGTTCAGGTGGGCATAATGACAGACAAATAGACAGAGATGACACTGCCCACATCCTCTAACCCCCCCTCCCCCACACACAGTATTTAGTCAACATAACTACACAATGTGCTCTAATTCACAGACACTGCACTCATCGGCTTATCGATGAGGTTATTATTAGAGCAAAGGAGGGACTAAATCTGGAATGGGATGTTCAACTTTTGGCCTATTATAGAACATATTTAGTGAACCGGTGCACCCAATCAAACCGACTCAGGGTCAGTCGGGCGGGAAGCCAATGACAAATGTATGTTTATATAATTAAAATAGATATACACATACACATATATATATACATACACACACACACACACACACAACCCTTAAAGAGATGTACTGCACATTTCCTATAATTAATTAAAATCATTACACTTTGGTTTTTAAGCATAGTCATTTGGTAGTAATCGCTTATATACAATTATACAATGGTCTGTATGAATACTCTATTCTGATTGGATGGAAGATGTGTGTGTGTTCAAACGGTAATCCACAGGTAGTTCCAGACTGTTTAATCACTGTACTAAATGAATGCTGCCTGTAAACAACAGTAACCATAGTAACCTACAGCTACAGTTGCATACAGTACTTAAACACACGGCTTCAATATTAGTAGAGATGCGGCACAGACGCAGGTAATTCTCACACACACTCTCTCTCTCTCTCTCTTCTCCCGCTCACAAACAGTTACTAGATATTCAATCAAATAAATGTAATCCTGATCACACAGTTATCTCTGTGTATGATTTAGACAGGGCAGAATTATCTCTAAACGACGTTATATAAAGTAATGAATGAAAATTAAGCGTTATTTTCATCCTTTCGATTAAATTTCGCACTGCAAACATCAATGGCAACTTTAATGCATCAATACTGGAAAGTGACCATGGTAATAGCAGGATAATCTACAGCTACAGCAATTTCAAAAATCCCTCTCGCTCGCTCGCGCGCGCACACACACACACACAGAAAACTGTTTTTATAGCCTGTTATAACCAATCTGTCACGGGCCTGCTTCATAAAGACAATAGTCAATGCTCAACAGTCTCGAGGGGAAAAGAAAAAAAGAGGAAAAACCCGAGGCCGCACACCCTTTTAGCTCATAGTGAGGTTAAGAGTGTAACAGCCCTGACACACACTGCTATATTCTCAGCATTTCCAATCTGATCTGTCTACAGAGCTGCACTGTTCCCCTCATACGGAGGCTGTTGGCAGGCGACTGCTCCCCCTCTGAAACACTCCCACACAACCCTTTCTTCCTTTCCCGTTTTGCTGTCCTGGGCTCTTGCTCCACCGCTCCACTCTGGACATTCCAGTTCGGTAAAGCCATGCGGCGCTCTGCGAGAGCAGCGTGTGACATATGAGACGGAGATGTTCTAACTGGAAACCACGTCATAAAGCGTGTGTGACAGAATTTTTTTTTGCAGTCTGATATAGTTCCTCGCGAATGATTCTTTAAAAATAAACAAATAAATAATAGTGTGAGAAAAGACTAAGAGTTCAGATAAATAAATATTGAAAGCAGGTGAAACTGGCACAGGATCAAGACCTGTACCAACAGGATGGAGAGAGAATCAAAGTGAGGAAAAAAGAGAAAAAGAGCGAGAGAGTATAAATTATTTATGAGAGGAAAGACATGATTGATGTGGGATATTTCATTTCCCGTAAGCGCGTAAGCACACACACACACACCAGAAGCCTTCTGGACTTCCTCTTGGCCTTCAATGGACAAACAGGGTCTTTTTCAGAGGAAAAGTAAAACCCAATTGCATACAGAAATGCTTTCTCACATACACTCACACACACCTGTCCTGCTGGCCAGAGGTGCTGAGAGTTTGTTTTTTGGTTGTTTTTTTAAGGGCGCGTCTGGGAATAAAATAAGTCCCAGGCTCATATTCACTTTAATACTCAAAAACAACTTCCACAGAGGAGTTACTGTCAGGGTGGATGGAAACGATCTACCGAGCCACTGACCAGGTCTGCACATTTAGTGCTTCTCCGAGCCAGCTTCAAACTTCATGACTCACTAAGTCATGTTCGGATGAAACCGCTCACAACAACAAAATGAGTCAACAGTAAACAACATTAATATTCTATGGCAGAAAACGGACACTGCAGGCCAGAACGCCGTGCGCTGCGGGGTCACAGCAATTTTCCCGGATTTCAGGGAATGCAGCGGAATTGAAGCCAGAAGAAAAACAGCATGCTGACTTTAAAGGTGCAGTTTGTAATGATTAAAATGTTTCTAAACCTGTGATCATATCAATTCGACGATACATTAGGAAAACCTGTTGCTGACTTGTTGCCAAGCATCTGGTTAGGTTTTCCCCCCTCTTTTTCTCTTCTTCAGTCCAGGCTTCTGTTTAAACAGTTCTGAACTGAAAATCAGCTCCGCCCACAACTGAAACAGAGCTTCTCAGCATGGTTTATCATCCCTGAAAGGGAACTTGCAAGACAAACATAGTTTCTATAGAGAGGATGGAGTCAGAGGGGGGAAAATGGAAGGCTTAATATTTTTATTAAAATTTCGATTTGTCCTGCAGGCGGCAGATGGCTCCAGAAATGACTAACCATTCCTTTAAGAGGTTTGCTGAGTAGCACATCAGCTTTCTGCCTGATCGACCAGATGTACACCAATCTCACATGGACGATACCATCTCATATAGTTACTGGGATATTCAACGATGTGTTAGATCGGATCAGGACTTTTTAGTTCTTTAACACCACTGGTTACATACAGCCCATGTATGGACTCCTACACATATTCTTCAAATGCTTCTGAGTCTCTATCTGTCTTATGACTATGAATAAACTACAGAATTGACAGATTTCTTACATATCCTGTCAAGTTAGCTATCCAGCCAGCTAGCTAGTGTTCTGAACTTTGACCACAGATAAGCCACAATTTAGCGAGTTGGCCAACCAGATCTGTGAAAACGCATACAAATATACAAACGTGAAAGAGCGCCCACATTCCATCTACTGACTTGAAGACACGCCCACTAAAAGTCGTTCTAAAACTACATACTGTATTATAATATATGATCATAAGTGACCCAAAATCCAAAACCTCTCTGCTTGCACAGCCACATGACCTCTAGTCTCATTCATCCACCCCGTTACCATCCCAAAACGTTTCAGCACAGGCAGTACATGCCTCTCGGCATAGTGAACTAATTACACTCTCTCATATAGCTATTCTTCTTTATGAACATTTGATTGAACGTAATAAGACATATTTTAGGCACTTGGTAAAAGAAGTAGTGAGGAAGAAATTGTTGTAACTCTTGTAAAAAAAATAAAAACACTCGTCTTAATTTTGGACTTCAAATCAGTAGTTTGTAGTTTGTGAGCGGGAACAGAGTTACTGATGGAAAATATAGTTGAACCAGCCACATTTATGTTTCACCTAGTGGTAATACAAACCACAATAAACTATAAACACACACAAACACAGTGAGACGGATTTACTTTATCGGTCCAAATGATCTAAAAGACAAACCCTACAGCTCTGAACACAGAGGTCACCAGTAAAATATGCTGCTACAGTGAGTGATGAAGTGAGAGTGAACAAATTTATGTGTGTGTGTGTGTGTGTATGCGAGACAGGGAGTGTTGCACACTTTAATGTCTCTGTAATGAAAGACGTAGCTTGCTGACAAAGCAGAAGAAATATAAAGTGAAGATACAATAGAGAAATATATACAGCGGCTGGTGACCTGAACAGTGAAAGGTGACTGAGGTGAACGAGGTTCGACACCGAGTTTCAGAATACTAAAGAAAGGGACAAACGTAAATCCATTCGTCACTGACTCCATCTTGCACTGGTTCTATCAGCGCTAATATTTTCCCCCTGCTCCTCTGATCTTTACTCTGCCGCTCCCTCTCAGTGTGAGGCTCGGAAAGTTGGAGATTCTGGTTACAAAGGGCATGTGAAGAGAGGAGCGAAAAACAGAACGCAAGACATGAGAGCATGTGCTTTCATCCTCAGCACAGCGGGAAAGTACTCAACCATGTCAATCCCAGGGACAGCAGCTGCCACACACACACACACACACACACACACACACACACACACAGTATGTTTGCCTTACTATCCTTGTGAGGACCTACCACTGATTGTCCAATGATTTCTGTAGCTAGTGAAAGTACTCATACTTAACCCTAAACCTAACATCATTTACCAAATAGAAACCCTTTGGCTCATTTAGTTTAAAAAATAAATAAAATAAAACCTGTAGTTTTGTAAAAATAAATAAATAAATAAATAAACAAACAACAACAAACACACACACTCACACTAATAAAGCAGTTTTCTTCATGCAAACCAGACAAATATCCCCACAAAATCAAAACTGTTACATATGTCATTCATGATCAAGATTTCTGACTTTCTCCTGAACTAATGAAACAGAACAGTTAAGTAAAGTTAGGTAACTGGCTAAACATCATTAGATATTATTTTTATTGGTGTAATTACTAAATTACAAGCTCCACATTCAAACTGTATGCGTTAAGAACGTACGTGTTTTTATTTTTAAATACATGTATACCCTGTTATGTTTATTAGATTATATAAGCACAAGCCTAATTGTGCTGATGTTTGACATTAATCGATTAACTACTTAATTAATGTGACTAAGAAGCGATCACATTTGATGACATTTGATTCAGTGAAGCAGACCTTATTAATTTGTCGGACTGATAACCTGAGCTGGATGGGTTTAATAACAAGCAGGCCTAAAGGAGTTCACCTTGATAATCGAATAAAAATGTCTAGAAATCTAATAACTATCCCAAATATAAATCATACACACTGAAATAAGGAGCAAAATATTTGTGAAACCTGTGCTGATGGATTGTGTGGAATTTAGTTTATAGTTAAAGGGGTCCTTGGCTACAAAATAGTACTCTTGATTTAAAAGAACTGAAGTACTAAAGGCATATCCTGCACTATACAGTGGTGTGAAAAAGTGTTTGCCCCCTTCCTCATTTCCTGTTCCTTTGCATGTTTGTCACACTTAAGTGTTTCGGAACATCAAACCAATTTAAACAATAGTCAAGGACAACACAAGTAAACACAAAATGCAATTTGTAAATGAAGGTGTTTATTATTAAAGGTGAAAAAAAATCCAAACCATCATGGCCCTGTGTGAAAAAGTGATTGCCCCCCTTACTATAACTGTGGTTGTCCACACCTGAGTTCAATTTCTCTAGCCACACCCAGGCCTGATTATTGCCACACCTGTTCACAATCAAGGCTGCA
>JAFFST010045841.1:130652-140652 GCA_022414735.1 Noturus placidus | reverse complement strand
ACACTCTTATTTTCTTCTTCATCATCTCCAACCTAACTCTGGACTTCTTCCTTCTTGTCATTCCGCTCGTCGTTTTCTACCTGTCCTTCCTCTCGATGGTCATCTGCACGTTGAGGGTTTTCCAGAACAGCAAAGCGTGGGAGAACTTCAAGACCATGACTGCCATGCTGGCTCAATACGAGCCAGGATTGGACCTCCAGCAAGCGGAATCCAACTTTACCTGGACACATCTGGAACCTCACCTGTACTTCCTGGTATCTGCACTGTTCCTCATACTGTCATTCCCTGTGGCAGATAAGTCCTGGCTGCCTTGTTCCGAACTGGCCACAGTGGCCGTCTTCTTCACGATAAGCAGCTACCTGAGCCTTCGTCCAGCTGCGCAGCAACATGCTAGGTCAGCCCTTCTTGCACAATTTGCCTCTGCAATCTGCTCCTTCACGAATGAGCTGCTTGGAGGTAGGGTGGGCCAACTTGTAGGAGGGTCATGGTTTAGCGTGCCAATCTGTGATTGGTTGGTGTTGCATGTGGGTGTGCCTTGCATTCTGTATCTTTACCTCCTGTACTCGTGTGTCCGCATGGGCACAGCGCGAGGGTGGCAAGGGTCTTACAGCATCCTTCTGCCCTACCTGCTCTGTTTCACCTGGTGCGAGCTGTCCGTCACGCTCCTGCATGCATCCACTGCGCTCGGGCTCATGCGCACGGCTGTGGGCTACTTTCTGTTCTTCTTTGCCCTGCCTGTACTTTTGCTAGCACTGACCGCTGCGCTGTTGGTGCAGCTAGTCCAGTGGTTCCTCGCTCTGGAGCTGGCCAAGATGGCAGTGACGGTGTGTGTTTGTGTGGTGCCCGTTTTGTTGAGGTGGTGGACTCGTTTCAGCGTCTCGCCTCTCGCTGTGTTTCGATCTCTGAGGCGCAGTAGCATGGTTAAACTGATTTTGGTTTGGATCTCCGCTTTGCTGCTCTTCAGCTGGTTCTACGTGTACCGTTCCGAGGGCATGAAAGTTTATAACTCCACTCTTACCTGGCAGCAGTACAGCGAGATGTGTGGCCCTCGTGCCTGGAAGGAACGCAACATGGCACACACCCAGATCCTCTGTAGTCATCTGGAGGGCCACCGCGTCACCTGGGAAGGCCGCTTTAAATACGTCCGCATGACGGAAATTGAAAACGGGGCGCAAGCAGTCATCAACCTCTTGCCTGGCATCATAGCGGACTGGGTCCGATGCCTTTACGGAGAGGAGTACCCAGCCTGTGACGGCGCCCAACCAGAGCCAGCTCCGCCTTTTTGCAAGCTCAAAGCATTTGCAAATCACAACTGTCACGTGAAACGTTTCGACCGCTACAAATTTGAAGTGACTATGGGTATGCCACTTCAGGATAAGAAGGGGAAATGGATGCAAGAAACCGATGATGCAACCAAAGACATTGTGCTGCGGGCAAGTAATGAATTCCGTGGCGTGCTGTTGGCGCTCGGTGCAGGCAGTGTTGTGGAATTCAGTACTGTTCTGGAGGGCAGGCTGGGCAGCAAGTGGCCAGTGTTCGAGCTCAAAGCCCTTCACTGTAGGACTTGTACCTCACCCTTGGTGCCTACAGTTCGGCAAGTCAAGATAGAGCAGGACTGGAGGCTCAGTGCACGTAAAGCCTTCGCATTTGCATTTAACTTCCTTTTCCATCCCCTACTCCGTGCCGAAGTAGAAGATGCTGTACCTCCAGACGCTGCAGAGTGATCATCAAATTGATAACCGAGCATTGCGTAACAGGAGTTACTCAGCACCCGGCACTTTTTTCCCAACATCTGCAACAATATTAGTTTAAAACATTGGAAGAGAGATTTGTGGATGACCAGTAGTCCGAGTGCTGATTTTATTTATATAGAAATATATCTATAGTTTCTCTGTCAGGACTAAATCATTACGAGACTCTTCGGAAACTTAGGATGGTGGCCAATTGAAGATGAACCTTAGGTGGCCCTTTTGGGGTGTAACTAATGCCCTTTTAAGTGAAAATGATTACGTGGTTCTTATAAAGGAAAAAACGTTCGATTGCCAAAGCCGTTGTAGATCAACACTCTCCAATCTTCTCAACCAAGAGCTGCAAGTTTTAATCTTCAGGTGACAGTTCTTGCTTTTTGCTCGGTTGGATCAAAAACCTGCACCCACACCTGCGGACACACTTGGACCTGTTGTAAATTGATGGAGGAAAAAGAATGAACATTCTTTAGATTATTCAGTCAGGTGCTCAGAATAAGGGAATGTATAATATTTATGGCCATATTCCTATTTTTCTGGCTTTTTGCTGGACTAAACACTAATTCCATTGGAAATTATTATTTACTAGGGGCGCACGGTCGCTTAGTGGTTAGCACGTCTGCCTCACACCTCCAGGGTCCGGGGTTCGAGTCCCGTCAGGGCCATGTGTGTCGGGGGTTTCCTCCGGTTACTCTGGTTTCCTCCCCCAGTCTGATGGGCGTGTCTAAAGTGTCTGTAGTGTATGAATGGGTGTGTGTGTGTGTATGTGATTGTGCCCTGTGATGGACTGGCACCCTGTCCAGGGTGTACCCCGCCTTGTGCCCGATGCCTCCTGGGATAGACTCCAGGTTCCCCGTGACCCTGAAAAGGAGTAAGCAGTAGAGGATGGATGGATGGATGGATTATTATTGACTAAATACTTAATCTGAGATTAATGGAACTCTTGTACAACCATTATATCCGAATGAATGAGTGGGATAGAGAAATAGGAACATTTTCAACCTTTCCTACTGAACACACAATTCCAGACGTGACTATAAAGTAGATCTGAAGGCATTATTTCAGCAGTAGGAAATGTCATACTGTAGCACTGTAGCTAAAATCTGGATATGTTTAAGATAGTGACCTAGCACTAGTACAGTAGTACACAATCATTTTGTTAATCCTGTATATCAGCGCCAAAATAACTCGACGGTAGAGGCGTTTGGACTTTATAGGAACTGCTTTCCACCAAATATCAACCTTCAGACCCTGATTACGAACATCACAACTTCAAAACAAAAAAGCAACTGTTAAATCTGTATTAATCCTATGTTTTCTTATTGGACTATATAATAATCATTTTTTGGAGTGTTTTAAATATTAATGTGGCCATAAGTTATGTTGAAATGTGTACAACAAGAATGTGTATATTTTTGATAAACACTAAATAGATACTTCCAATAGAGGACGACTTCTTCTTCTTCTTCTTCTTCTTCTTCTTCTATGTGCATCACATCAGCACAGGGCATTCTATTGGTAGGTTATTGGTGGAATTCATTTTAGATGAGTAGAATTATGGTACAGATGGATGGAATTATGGTACTGTACAGATAGTGTACAACTGTATATTGGAATTGCCTGACATAGGATTCACTACCGGGGCTTAGTGGTTAGCACGTCTGCCTCACACCTCCAGGGTCCGGGGTTCGAGTCCCGCCAGGGCCATGTGTGTGCGGAGTTTGCATGTTCTCCCCGTGTGTCGGGGGTTTCCTCCGGGTACTCTGGTTTCCTCCCCCAGTCCAAACACATGCATGTTAGGCTGATTGGCGTGTCCAAAGTGTCCGTAGTGTGAGTGTGTATGTGATTGTGCCCTGTGATGGACTGGCACCCTGGCCAGGGTGTACCCCGCCTTGTGCCCGATGCTCCCTGGGATAGGCTCCAGGTTCCCCGTGACCCTGATAAAGTAGTAAGCGGTTGAAGATGGATGGATGGATGGATTCACTACCGGGGTAGAGACACCACCACTATTATACACACACAAAAGCTCACTTTAAATGTTCCTGAGCTGGTCTCTACTCCAATATATGGTTATTCACTACAGTAATGTTGCACTATGATCAATAAAAGATGTTCCCAGTTGAATCTTTTTTTTTCCCCCTCCAACACAAACACAGACTTGTTGTCAATCAGTGTTATCAGCCTAACATGCATGTGGTTGGACTGGGGGAGGAAACCGGAGTACCCGGAGGAAACCCCCGACACACGGGGAGAACATGCAAACTCCACACACACATGGCCCTGGCGGGACTCGAACCCCCGGACCCTGGAGGTGTGATGCGGACGTGCTAACCACTAAGCCACCGTGCGCCCTCCTGTGTTTATACGTTTCTGTAACAGATATTTTCTCATATTCTTCAGATAGATATTTTCACATATTTCACACATATTTCACATAAACAGATATTTTCTCATATTCTTCATCACCAATACTTTCAAACAGATCTGGGTGACCGGTCTCTCCGTCTGGGTAGTTATAAAGCATTATCTTATCTTAAAGGCTGTCTTTCTGTCTGTTCTTGTACTTGAAAGAGTCATAAAATGACATTTTTCGTCTTCCAAGGTTGCACGACATGATGTAAGCCCAATGGTTGTGAGTATGGCCAAAGACGCCATTCGGAATTCCATGAAGAGGAACACGTTTATTAGTGTCTACTGGTCTCTGATAACTCACCCTTGTTACTAAAGGATCCTTAATGTTGGTACGTGCAGGAGAAAGAATCCTCAATTTAATGGGTGCATTGGTGAGTTTATTTATCTATTTATTTATTTTAGGTAGGTGGTTCAACATTGACCTCCTGACCTCGGGTCGTTTCGTTATTTTGGCTGGAACTTGCGCTACGCAAAGACAATTCACCATAAAACAATCATAATAAATGCTAACCTCGGGTTGTTTACGTCCGTGTTCCTTGAAGTGTGATAAAATTGCTCGCATGTTGTTTCTGACATCTGTTTATGAAGTTTTCAGCTGTTTTTTTTTAATCAAGCCAGGTGGCTCCAAACACATCACCACTGGTTTTCCATTTATTCAAAGCATGAAAGATGAAAAACGTCTGGGTAATGTCATGACACCATCCATTCCTGGGCAAATCCTGGAGAAGACACCCAGTTGTTTTTATAATTCAAACACAAAGCAATGTCATGTTTATGAAGATTATGAAACAGGCATGGGTCTGTACCTCAAAGGAGGTGTTTGGGTAGGAGCCTGAGGAGCAAGGACTAACATGCCACACCTGATCCCTATTGTCCCATAAGAAGACTTCGAGGTCACAAATGAATATACTGAGGTCAGAAGCTATTATTTCAACAAAAATGAACTGAAACGGTTTCCACAAACGACTTGACTCAAGATACCGTCATTATTTTATACAATAACTAGGCATTTACAACATTTAATCTTCTAAGATTATTCCCTGTCACACTGTACGAGATGATTCCAATACGTCTTGCCTGATGTCTGTAACAGATTAAGCAGTAATGTGTTCTCCATGTCATGTGTTCTCCAGCTGATATAATACAGTTATGTGATCGTGTTAAATAGAGCAAAAATAAGTTGTCGTCAATTCAGGAAATATTAGGTCAATTATATTAGAACAAAAATGTCGTATGTCCTTACTAACAGGACATTTAAAAATATTGTGATGCTGGAGACTCCAAAATACAAATACATCATACCTGCCAAGTTACTTCATGAGCTCCATTATTAATATCTAGACCAATTAATTTCACCAATTTATCTGTTTAACATTGAGTTCACTGAGGTTGTACCATGTTGAAGAACCATACCATAATGTCCACATGGACATTCTCGCTGTTGTTACTGGGACTACGGTTGCCTTAGCGATGGCCTTAGGACTGCAATTACAACATGCCATTTTGCACTCAGGTCTCCTTTAGTGAACAGTGGACTAGTTCAACAAAACAGACTTCATATAAAACCCATAATGATCTTTCTTTTACATTCACACTACATTCACCGTTATTACCCAGATGAGGATGGGTTCCCTTCTGAGTCCGGTTCCTCTCAAGGTTTCTTCCTCATCTTCGGGAGTTTTTCCTCACCACCGTCACCACCGGCTCGCTCAATAGGGATAAATCCACACTCGTAAAATCTCTATCCTGTGTTTATCCATCCATCCATCCATCCATCTTCAACCGCTTACTCCTTTTCAGGGTCACAGGGAACCTGGAGCCTATCCCAGGAGGCATCGGGCACAAGGCGGGGTACACCCTGGACAGGGTGCCAGTCCATCACAGGGCACAATCACATACACACTCACACACACATTCATACACTACGGACACTTTAGACACGCCCATCAGCCTAACATGCATGTGTTTGGACTGGGGGAGGAAACCGGAGTACCCGGAGGAAACCCCCGACACACGGGGAGAACATGCAAACTCCACACACACATGGCCCTGGCGGGACTCGAACCCCCGGACCCTGGAGGTGTGATGCGGACGTGCTAACCACTAAGCCACCGTGCGCCCTCCTGTGTTTATACGTTTCTGTAAAGCTGCTTTAAGACAGTGTTTGTTGTTAAAAGCGCTCTCCAAATAAAATTGAATTGAATTGTTGGGAAGGAAACTGGGAATTTCCAAGTACAGAAATCAGGTAGGGTGGCTACCACTTTGAGATGAAATGTTACTGCACTTCTACAAATAAATGACTGTTAGGTAACAAGACAGACGCTTTTCAATAATTTTTTGGCGTCATTTCTGGTTTAAATACAGAAAGCCAACTACAAAGTGATTTCTGCTGTGTTAACGGTTGAATTGGGCAGCCACGGACATGCTTCGAGCCCAGATTTCCCAGACTTCCTTTCCCTGAGTGACTGGAGGAATGTCAATGACTAGCAATCGGATGTTACCTCCACTGAACGCCAACTGACACAAGATCAGTTTCTTGGCTTGGCTTTGAAAAATAACATTGAGGATACATTTGAGGAGCTCGTCTCAATCCAATTTTATGCCGTTGTGTTTGACTTGGAATTAATATGTGAAAAAATGTACTATAATCTTTTGTCAATTGTTTTCCGGAGTATATCCTGGTAAAAAAATCGTCCAAAATGGAACTACCCACCCTAGTGACCTGATCTGTGATAGAAAAAGCACATGCCTGATCTAGATCTTCCACACTCAGCCATTTAGACTTACTAAAGCAAAAGGTTTGGACTTGTACATTGCGTATTCCTGAATGGGAAATGCCCGAGTAACTTGCTATGATAATGAAACGGCATATAGACATATTAATAAATCAAATTCACGTTGAGGCACATCAAGGAAACATGGTTTGAGATTAAAATATAAATATGAGGAACGTTTTAGAATCTCAGCTGTTATTTCCTGGTATTTATATGTAGACCACCCTGTGTGTTGCCAAGTAAAAATATTGGAACGTGCCTGAGAGGTGTTTCTTGTTACCCAGGTGTGTTCTATTAGATTGATTGTTTAAACAATAAATAACTCTGAACATCTACTCTTGGACCCTGTCCATGGTGTACCCCGCCTTGTGCCCGATGCCTCCTGGGATAGGCTCCAGGTTCCCCCGTGACCCTGAAAAGGAGTAAGCGGTTGAAGATGGATGGATGGATGGATCTACTCTTGGTTTTAGCCTTCAGTTTCACCCGTGAAGACTGCATTTGTTGTTCACAGGGATAAACCAACATGAAGATCAGAGAGCTGTCTAGGGTCATTTTTAAAGCTGGGAATTGAGGGGAAATCAGTTGGTTAGCATCACTGTGATTGACAGGAGAGAAAAAGTATACCACCCTTCCCACCCAGAAAGCACGGGCAATCGAGCTCTCTTATCTCGAGGTGTTTCTAGAGCTTGTCTGTAGCCTGCTTGTTTCAAATTCAATAAATTGGAAAGGCACACACCTGTAAATGCTAAGACCGTCCCTGTGGTGAAAGATGGTAGTGACAGCATGATATGCGGGTGCTTCTGAGCAGCATGGATAAGGAACTTGGTTAGAATTAGGAGAAGTTTCAATGGAGCCAAATACAGAGGCTCTGCTCCAGAAAGAAAGAAAAAAAACCTGCTGCAGATGTTTCATCTTTCAGCAGGACAAAGTCAGGAGTGGCTTCAGTGCATGCCAAAAGCCAAAGCCCAGAATTGAACCCAGTAGAACATCTGTAAGGAGACCTGAAGATAGTGGTTCACAGATGCTCCCCATCCAAGCTGATTGAGTTTGAGAGTATCTGCCTGGAAGAATGTGAGAAATTGCCCAAATCCAGGTGTACAGAGCTTGTAGAAACGTACCCGTTCGGATTTGAATCCTAATTGCTGCCACAGTGCTTCTCTACAGTACTAAATAAAGGGTCGGAATTCTTATCAAAAGGCGAGATTTATTTTTGTTTTTTAATAAATTTGCAAACATTTCTTAACGCTTGTTTTCGCTTTGCCGTTATGGGTTAGTGTGTGTAGAGTGATGGCAAAAAAAAAAACAAAAAGTCCATTTAATCTATAAAACAATAGTGTACGAGGGGTCTGAATTCTTTTCAAACCTTCTCCGTACACGACCCTTCTGCGGTGTTATTTGTCTCATGACTTCATTTATGTTTGCATCTGTTATGTATCATTATGAATCAATCCCTATTACTCATGGCAGTTTGATTACATTACATCTGCACGACTCACTAGTGTTCCATTTTTAAAAGCTTAAATGCGCTGTATATGAAATGACCGATGCTTTGGTGCGTAGCTAATATTGCTTCATCATTGTGTGATAGCAGAGGATTTTAGGACATCCCTGGCTTTCAGCAACAGCAATAATTCACTCCTCAAAGTATTCATCACTTAGTGACATAGCTTAGGTTATTCATTTAGCAGACGCTTTTATCCAAAGCGACTTACAAATGAGGCACACTCACACACCAATGGGAGCAGAGCTGCATGCAAGGTGCTAGCTTGCCATCGGGGGCAACTTAGGGTTCAGTGTCTTGCCCAAGGACACTTCGGCACGGGATCACCCGGGCCGGGATTCGAACCACCAACCCCACGATTAGTGGATTAGTGGACAACCCGCTCTACTGACTGAGCCACAGCCGCCCTAGGTTGCATAAAGACATCACATTCCTAGTGTTACGCAGTCAGAATGAACTCATACTTCTGGCAGCAGAAGACGGTGTGCTAGACTGTAAACACGACATTACAAATTGACTTCCATAAACTTTCTTTATGCTATCTTCAGTGCCAAAATACCTAAGAGGTGGAGTTAGAGAACATTCCTAAACAAACAACCTCATGAAGACCAAGGAGCTATCAAAACATGTCCAGGACAAAGTTCTGGGAAATTATCAATCAATCGATTGATTATATATAATTAAAAAAAAAAAGAAGAAGAAAATATCCCATCTAGCACCATGGCGTCTATTACAAATAAAAATAAAAATGTTAAGTTTACCTAGAGGAGGCTGTGCAATAAAAGCCATTGATCAGGCGAACACTGCATTCATTCGTCAGAAAAGCAACCAAGAGGCCAAGGATAGTTAAGCTGGATAGATCTGCAACTCTAAGAGGAGACAACCATAGCCTGGACATTCCACATAGCTGAGCTTTATGAAAGAGTGATAAGAAGAAAGCCTTTTTTTTGTGGTAAAAGGTTTTTCAAAAGCACGACCCCACAGTGAAGCATGGTGGTGGTAGCATCATGTCGTGGGGATGCTTTTCAGCAGCAGGGACTGGGAATCTTGAGGACATGATAGATGAAGCCATATAGAGGCCAATTCTAGAAGAAAACCTGCTCTGCTCTGCAAAAGATTTGTTCCTGGGGTAGAGGTATACTGACAAAGCTACACTGGAGTGATTTAAAACCAAGGGCCTAAATGCCCAGTTAAAACCTAGACCTCAATCTGATTGAGAATCTGTATCGGTACTTGAAAACTGCTGTTCAGAAATAGTCCTCATCAAATCTTACCAAGCTTGAGCAAGAGGAAAGGAGGCTCCAGATGTGCAAAGCTGATATAGACATATCCCGGAAGACTTTTAGCTGTAATTGCAGACAGGTGGTTCTAGTAAGCATTGCACCCAGTAAGGTTGGTGCGACCAAACAATGTCTGCTTTTTTGTTGTTTAATTAACATTTCTTTCATTATAAATAATTGCACTTTAAAATATTGAAACTCTAGATTAAAACACTAAAAAATGTCATTTCTAGGTTGTTCAAGTTCGAGAGGAGATTACTGCACTTAACGTATGTTAAATGGCGCACT
>JAFFST010045841.1:101305-114169 GCA_022414735.1 Noturus placidus | reverse complement strand
GCTAACACACCTGGCAAAGATTAGCCATCGGTCATATAATATTAGATAACTCAATAAGTCCTTGGCTAACTAGTGTTTGTCTTATTGCATTAAATGATGTTGTTCTCAACTATGTTTCTGACTTCCTACCTGCTTAATATAATAATCTTATAACATTATTCTAACCCAAAACCAAATACACAATACTACAACATTATCCCAACACAAAACCAAATGATCACAGCACAAAAAAACGATTATGACAATTATTCTGTTGGACAAAATGTTATCATGGTGTCAACTCCGTGATGTTTTATAGACATGTTTTTATAGTTTTGTTTTATGTTCTCTTGATCATAACGCAGTACGATTCGAGGGGCGCTGGCAACCCAGTCATGCACGTTCGCGCGCTTCGGGGGTCAAAACTACTTCACGCGCGTCGCTGAGTGACGACTTGATTAGCCGCGTTAGCATTTTTTTTTTTTTTTTGGCTAACGTACACACACAGTAAATGGTCCAACTACAGCCTGCTGGAGTGGTTATAACACACAGAACATCCCAACAGCTGTGGTATAATATCCATATATTATTCAGTGACAGAAATGACCGGACGTGTTAACAATCTACTCTCTTAACACGACGCGAACATATCCTCGTGATTAGCTAGCAGCATGCTAACCGAGTCTGTGTCGATTTACCCGACACATACCTGGTCTTCTAACCTGGAATAGCTGCATATTTAATATTAATCCTTATCATCGTTACGTGATCTTTAACGGCGTCCATGATTTATGTTGTAATGAAATTAAAACTTGTCTTTTCTATCCGGGACGATTTTCCACTGGGTTCCTACATTACCCAGAATGCCGTTCGGGTCCTTGAGTTCCTCGAAAGGGCACACACGTTAGTCAGACTGTTGACATTCACGTATTAAAGTCGTATTTCATGGTATGTGTTTACATTTAGACCAGCCATTAAAAGTCTGCAAAATAAAACACACACACACACATATATATATATATATATATATATATATATATATATATATAAAATAAATAAGAAAGAGTGCTTATTATTCAGTATTGCTGAAGATATCCTGAGCAGTCTGATTGTTAAGCACTGCGAGACCTCTGACTCTTCGATCATTGTGCACAATGGCTTAATAACATGTGATGTGCGGTGTAGCTATAATATATAATCTGTATGATAAAGTGCATGTAATTGTGCAGAATATGTCCGCGTGGGTATGCTGTAATTCATGCTTTAAGGCTCCAGGACGGGACGTCCACCTGGCTCTGACAAACTGTGGCCATATTTTCTGCAACATATGCTTTCAAAAAGGTAATTTATCTCCATCAGGTCTAGTGTTAATTCTAGTATGCACGTATGTATGTTTCCATAAACAATGCGTTGACGCTTTACAAGGTACACACAACGTTGTCTTACTATTTACATTTACATTTATTCATTTAGCGGACGCTTTTATCCAAAGCGACTTACAAATGAGACACACTCACACACCAATGGGAGCAGAGCTGCATGCAAGGTGCTAGCTTGCCATCGGGGGCAACTTAGGGTTCAGTGTCTTGCCCAAGGACACTTCGGCATGGGATCACCCGGGCCGGGATTCCAACCACCAACCCTACGATTAGTGGATTAGTGGACAACCCGCTCTACCCACTGAGACACAGCCGCCCCACTAATTGCACTAGTAGTGTATGTTTTGTATTTTTCCGAGTGGTGATATTACTTCCTTTTGTTATTTGGCAGGAAAAGAAGGCGAGTGTCTGATCTGCAAATCGAAATGTCAGCTGTCTCTGCTCTCAGACAAAGTAAGTAGCGTCAGATGTTTATCGTTCTCCTGTTGGATTTATAATCCCTATGTCTACGAGTATTATAGTTATAACGTATATATATCTTTTTTATTTCAGAGCAGCTCAGAGGTCAGAGCACTCTTCTCAGATATCAGCACTACTGCCGTCAAATACCTCTCAGAGATAAGCAAGGTGAGCGCAACAGTGGTCAGAGCATCGCGTAGTCGCGTGTAATCTGGTACCCGCGACATCTCTGGACACCGTGAGCGCTAAGAATCTGACCCAGCAATCAAGCAGAGCGTTTTTGTTGTTGTTTTTCAACTGTTTAGGTCTTGCAGTTCCAGGCAAGACACCAGAAACGGTTACTATCGCACTATCAACAGAAGGTACGCGTTATGAGTTGCGTGACGGTTTTATTTCCAGCTTTATTGTTGTGATATTAAGTAAAGACGTGTCTGATCAAACCGTCTCGGTTTGTTTTTAACAGTGCGAAAAAATGAAGGAGACTTTAATCAAAATGCACCAAGAAATGAAGCAAATGTCGAAGTAAGAATTTCGATTCGATGATCGTGAAATAGAAAGTGTTCCGTAAATCCTGGCTAAATGCTCTTTATTCTCTACGCAGGAAAATTACCGAGCAGAAGGCCTACATAACAAAGTTAGAAGTAGCGCTTCAGCAGCAAAGGTATTGCTTCCTACAATGGAATTTAGTGCTCTTAATACGGCCTGAAGAGAGTGATGGGTAAATGTGATGGGTAAATGTACTGTATGTAATACGGGTTTTTATTATAAGGGATTGATAAGAGTTTGGTTTAAAAAGGCGCCAGTGAGATTAAATGCATTTAGGGGTTAGAGTTATGCAGAAAAAGCTTCACGACGCCTTTATAAAGTGTGTCTTTTTTCCAGTTCCAGAGTGGGATTACAGTCTAACAGGGATGTGCGTACCTCCAGTCATTTCAAACCAGGTAAAGCATATCATACAGTATGTTCACCCTGGACACTTATCGGCGCTCTTCACCAAAATGAGAAAAGGGAAGTATAATGACACTTGCAGTACGGTATATTTTGAGCTCAAACAATCAGGGACAGTGTATAATTCTGTTTAGACATTTCTAAATAGTGTGATTTAAAAAAAAAATTATTATTTCAAATATAGTGGCAATTTCACGAAGCACTTACCAACATCACTGAGCACTTCAGATAGGGTTCAAATCAGTAACCAGTTCTCTTTTGATTTGCCTTACGGGTTATGCCTTGGCTTAAGACACATGCCATTGTATTACAACCTGGAATTATGACTCCATTAAAAAAATAAAAGATATCTATTGGACCTTCACCTCTCCGGGAACCGTCACCTTACATGACATTTATTCATTTAGCAGACGCTTTTATCCAAAGAGACTTACACACTCACACACCAATGGGAGCAGAGCTGCATGCAAGGTGCTAGCTTGCCATCGGGGGCAACTTAGGGTTCAGTGTCTTGCCCAGGGACACTTCGGCATGGGATCACCCGGGCCGGGATTCCAACCACCAACCCTACGATTAGTGGATTAGTGGACAACCCGCTCTACCCACTGAGACACAGCTGCCCCAAAGTGTAGCCGCCTCAAAGTGGTAGGCAAGTTGTGTTGATCAAATGGTTTTTGGTTTACACAATCAAAACAAAACAAAAAAACCATTAATATCCATTTTAATTCCAGGTTGTAATGCAATTAAACAGGAAAAACACCAAGGAGTTCATGTTGAAAGTCTGAACCTTCTGTCAGAGGAAACCAGGTTTGGGGGGGGTTTATGCTTATAATCCTGGGCTTGGTACCTGGGCTGTCAACAAGTGGCTGTAAAGTTCTTTGATTGAATGACAAATGCGTGCTTTTATACCCCAAGGAAACAGGTTAAAGACAACAGGTGCGTTACTGGGAACGAAGAGCTAATTAATATAGTTTTCTCAAGAACTCCAATTTTGCATTTATTTAAAATATCTCTTAGAGGTGCGAGTCATTTCTTGAGAGGACAAAAATCTTATTTATAAAAAAAAAAAAAAGTAGTTATGATAATAATTTCTGTTAGAATTCTGTTTAAAAAGCTTGCGAAATGAACCATCAGAGGAATAATGCCTGTGCGTTTGTATGTTCTTTTGATAAGTCGGTTTCTTTTTCATTAAGGGTACTTATCTTCTCCAACTTCATCAGCGCCGTCAGTGACAAAACTCCCCTACTCGTCTCCAGTGTGTCTGTCCCGCCACGCATCCAGGACAAGCCTGTGAGTACCACGTACATTGTTATCTGCACTACGGGTTATGCTTCCTCAGTCTCCAGCACTTTCCTCTGCTCCAAAGTTCTGCACTTCAAGTCAGAAAGGTGATCCCCGCCATGTAACTTCAGCATACCCTGGCTCCGTTCATTCGAGAACCTTATAAGTGTGTAGTTGTTTGGATAAACCTCTCGACAACCTCAGAGCTACAGAAGAGCATTGCTGATGCTATAACTGTCTGAATGGCTCACTTCTGCTTCTGCTCTGGTTTCTTATTCGTACAGTTTACTGTAAAGTCATGTGGTACGCTTGTAGAGATAAATGTACAGGGCAGTGGGTTGAGTGCAGGTATGCTTAGTCTGATGTTAAAGCAGTCTAACTAACATCAACACAACACAAGGGGGCACTCCTGAGTTGGCGTGAACCACAAGCACAAAGCAAATGAAGTGGCCAGATTGTGTGCTGTGTAATCAGTGTCAACTCTTAGTGATGCTTATGTCATTATTTTCCTTCAGAACTGAAAACATGGACTTCAACAGCAGGGCTTTTTCCAGCAAAGTAAGTCGACTCTTTAAAGATACTCACTACCTGTCAAACGTTTGGAGACACTCGACTGTAAAGTTTCTCATGATCCTGAGCTAAAGGTGTACGGTTAAATGTTTGAAATCGCTGACGCAGACAGAAATATAATCGTTCTGACGTATTCGTATTTCTTTCATTAGAAAACTTAACATTTTATTGACAAAAAAATATTTCGGAGAGAAATATTAAAAAGAAAGCAGCCGATAAGCGTGTAGCGTCGGTGTGAACTTCTTTAATGCTGTTTACAAAGCATCACAGGGAAATTCCTCAACAAATCAGTTGACAAAAACGCCAAGGATTTATTTCTGGAAATTCTAGGCAGAAAAACAGAGGCTCTACCTTTTCTGCAGATGCTGAAATATGAAATTATTTTGATTTGTTTTTTTCCCATTGTTCCATTTGTGTTATTCCAGAGTTTTGATGACTTTATTATCATTATTATTATTCTAAAATGTGGAAAATAAATAAAAAATAAAGAATGAGTGTGTCTAAACGTGTGACCAGTAGTGTATTTATTTAAATATAATTAAACTCAACCATGCCCAAATGATCAAGTTATTCTTTCTCTGAATCTGTCGAATATTTGTTATCGTCCATGTGTAATATGCTACAGTGTTTACAAGAAGTAAAATTCATCATTATCTTGATATAACCCTCATTTATCTCATTTCTTGCTTTCCCAAATAGCCCTCGGTGTCTGGAAGCGTTTCCAGACTTTGTCTCATCAGCCCACCTCAAGATGGCCGGATAGGTTAGTCTGTCAAATATTGTTCTGCTGATGACACACTTTCATGACCCCCCCCAGAGTGACTAATGAACCAAACAGCAGATGTCAGACAAGAGTGGGCCTCATTTATTAAGCAGGATACGAACTAATTTATTCATAAATCATTCAATTTTAAAGCGCTTGTACGCTAGAAGCACCAGTTAGATCGGGAAAAGTCGGAATCCTAAGAGAGCTCCTGACATCTTAGCAAGTGGAAATACTTTGAGCGTAGTCCAATTTATCTAGTCTTTTGTATTATAAGACCACGATAAAGAAAATACAATATTATTAAACCTATTTGAAGCCTTTTGTACTCATTTGTTTTGCTCATTTGAAGCATTTATTCTAGAAATACACCATCAACAGATCACGAAAAGTATAAGCTGGAGTAAATGAGTAATAGAAAAGCCTAGAAATCGGTTTAATGAGCTCATATTTGGTTTATTGTAACGTTAGAATAAGAAATGCTCGATAAATTTGACTGTACTCGTGACTATATTCAAGATATTTTCACTTTGCCGTGTGATCATATTAATGACACGGACGAATCCATAAAGGGAGAGCGATAAGGACTGGCCGTTCAACACGGACACAACGTTTCTGGATAAAAGGAGTTCGAGTTATGGCGTGTCGATGGTAGCGAAGCTGTAACAGAGGAACATTTCAGTGCACACCACACATAGAAAGAGATCTTCCACCTTTTAGTCATCATTTTGTCATTTTCATCTCCATGAGCTTTGCCTTTTATGGAGCATCAGTAAAGCAGCCGTGCTGTGAATGCTCGTGCTCCCATGAGTCTGAAGAGAATCAGAGTTACAGAGACTTTTATAAATCTGGAAGGATTTAGTAGTTTGATTTGGCTTACAAACATTTACACAAGTCCTCACTAAAAGATTGATAAATGAGCTCCAATGTCTTGGCTAAGATTTGAGTAAGCAGGACAATTATGTACATTTGTAGTTATTACTCCTTTTGAAGAACGTCCTGGTTTGCAGTTTATATGAAACTGTAGAATATGTGCAGTACTTGGCATACAAACGGTACACAATTATAATTCATGATAATTAGAAATCAAGCTGCTAATCCAGTGGATCTCAACCTTCCCTCAGCCGTGGACCCTTAGTATATTCTGATTGAGCCTCATGTATGTATTGTATGAAAAGATTGAAGGGATGGGAAATTAAGTTCTAAATCTTCTTCTTTAGGTACCATTCCACACAGAACACCAAGTCAGAGCACTATGGGTAGCCACTCAATACAAAGTGCCGATGTCAGGTAATTTCCTTCCAGATCAGAGAATTAGACGCAGACGTATTTAAGAAAACTTTATATATATATATATATATATTGTGTGTGTGTGTGTTGCAGCACATATACACTTACTGTGCACTTTATTAGGAGCACTGTACCAATACTGGGTAGGGCCTCCCTTTGCTCTCAAAGCAACCTCAATTTTTCATGGCATGGATTCCACAAGCTGTTGGAAAAATTCCTTTGAGATTCTGGTCCATGTTGACATTGGATTCGGTTATGGTGACCGGGAAGGCCACGGAAGAACACTGACTTCATCGTTACGTTCATGAGAGCAGTTTTGAGACGTGTTTTGCTTCCATGCTGGAAGTAGCCATTAGAAGATGGTAAATCATGGCCCTGAAGGGATGTACATGGTCAGCAACAATACTCAAAAAAGGCAGTGGCATTCAAGCCGTGATTGATTGGTGTTAACAGGCCAAAAGTGCGCCAAGAAAACATTCCCCACACAATCACACCACCTCCACCATCCTGGACTGTTGACTCAAGGCAGATTGGGTTCATGGATTCATGCTGTTGGTGCCAAATTGTGATCCTACCATCTTTGTGCGTCAGTAGAAATCGAGATTCATCGGACCAGGCGACGCTTTTTCCCCAGCCTTCACCTGTCCAGTTTTGGCGAGGCCATCCTCCACAATTATACACAATGGTTATTTGAGTTACTCTAACCTTTCTGTCAACTCGAACAAGTCTGTCTCATCAAAACAGCTTTTCCGTAAACATCACCAGATGTTTTTTTCTTTATTGCACCATTTGGAGTAAACTATAGAGACCGTTGTGTGTGCAATTCCCAGATCAGCAGGTATAGATACACTCAACCGGTCCATCTGGCACCAGCAATCAATCTTGCCACAGTCAGAATCACCGAGATCACCCCCCCCCCCCCCCCCCTCCTCATTCTGATGGTAAAGTGTGCAGTGAGTGTGTATTGGTTGTGATATGGGAGCTATGAAATGTTTTTTTGTTTCTGTTTTCAGTAGAGCACTTTCCAGTAGCCTGAAGGAACCCATGTTGGCGTCCTCCAATAACACACTGTATCGCAGAGAAACACCGTGGGAAACACCAGTATTCAAAACGCCCACAGCTTACAAATACCCCTCCATGTCCTCTCTGGGACCTCGGCCCTGACATAATATAGCAACGATCTTAAAATATCACCAGTGGCTACAGAACAACGGGGGATATTCTTGTACAGCTTTACTATGATGCTTCCCTGGAAACACAACAGATTAATCCGAAGACAAGTTCTTGTGTTCAACCGTCTGCAGTAGGACAAGAATATACATATGCATGCCTGCGCATAACAACTGTAGCAATTTGTAGCTTCCCCTTTGCTCACACCACAATAGTTTCATATTAGCCAAGGCTTCAGAGTACGATATAATAGACGTTATGGGTTTTTCTTCCCTTAAATGTCCGTGTTTGCAGTAATCAATCACAGACGTGGCATGAGCGGGCTGTGAATGTGGATTTTAATAAGCTGTAGTGTGATTCATTAGACGTCAGCCGCACCTGTGAATCTGCACAGAGAGAGTGTTTTATTCTCCAAACTCATAAATACCATATCGCTGAATCGTTTGAACCCTGTCGCGCGTTGACGATTCGGCATATTAAAGTGATTGCTTTGATTCAGACATGCTTTTATTCATTCATTCATTCATTGCCGTGCGGCGTAAACGAACGTCCGACTCTTTTTGACTCCCTAAAAGCGCACTCTGCGTATTTTGTGCTGCAAAGCAGAAAATCGAACGGCGAATTACAAAAGTTGAGCCGAGAAGCATCTTTGATATTGTGCTTGCAATATGGAGGAAAAAAGAAATGTACGAAACAGAACTCTGAGCCAGTGTGAGTCACGCCTGTAGACCAGTCCAACTTCCAGTCCCTGTAAGGCATGTGGTGAATCAGACTGCTGTGTGAAGAGACATGTAAAACACAATCGTGTCATCGCGCTAAATGGCTCGTGTTACATGACAGACACGACATATTAGCGCAACCTCGGAAGACTTTGTTTGATCTCTGCCTCGAGGTATGAATGTATCTCCTTACATCGCACAGTTCAGTCTGTCACAACTGCACTTACGATTTTACAGAGTGGGATGGCAAGTGCTCAAACGCTGCACAGAGACGTTATATTACACAGTTTATCATTACACCGAGACTTTTGACAGTTAAGTTAGTGGAATTGTTGTAATCGGCGGACGTTCTTGATTGGTAGGAGATCGTTTCGGGAAAGAAAGAAAGAAAAAAAAAAGCATTTTGGCAAACCCTAAAATTATTCCACAGCCAAATGAGAGTGCTATACGAAATGAGAAAATCTAGCGACAGCTATTACACTGTTAGATAAAAGACAGGCATTGCGTAACGTCCCTCCATGCAAAACTCTTAGATGAGTTTCTGAGAGTTCAATGGGAAACATTTATCTTTGCAAATTGAAGCTGATGCCGCAGAAAGATCGTGCTCTTGAAGTGATCTGCTTCTGATTCTTCACATCACACTGTATTACAAATCGCTCTACACTTAACAATGTCTTTCTGTCTTACCTCTGTGCATGTTAGGTTTGCTCTGGTAATGGCACATCTGGTAGCTGTTTTCTCCTGATGCGGTGGTATACTGTGTGTGCGGGCATGTTTTTATGTCTTGGTGGGGACCAAATGTCCCCATGAGGATAGGAATATCTGACCGTTAGAATATTCTGACAAGGAAAACTGCCTTTTTTCTTTTTTTTTTAAACAAACAAACAAAGTGAGTAAGAGAAAGAGTATAATAATTACGTCCAACGATTACTAGAACAGGGCAAAACAATCTTCGCAGGCAGTTACATTTCCAGGCTGCTCACCTCGATGGAATGCAACAGAAACTCACAAAATCTTGCTGGAACCTGGCGATCAGCCAACCAGCCTTAAACCAAAACATTGAAGATTTTGATTGTCCCATTAGGACAAAGTCTACCCAGTGATCTACTCAGCCTTTATATTCCTTTTGATAGGGATATGTAGTAAAAACAAATCTAAATATCCGTACATAATTGTGCAGTTGCACTCGGAAACCTATAGAGGGAGTTAGAGGAAGAGTTGGTTGGTAGTACGTATAGCTGAAGTACGGGCATACGTACACACGCACCTGGTGCTCATTAGCTCCATATGCCGAGGTTGTGTTGGTACTGGCCAACCTGCCTCTGGCTTTGGACTTCAAACAGCACGAATCTCATGTAGTCATTATTACTCTCCAAATAGTCTTCGAATAAGAGATCGAATCCAAAGACAGACAGGAACAAAAAAAAAAGTCTCCACACAAGTTGGCACGGCCCGTCTACGGCGCGTTTTTACGGCGCCGCTACAAACCAGTGGCCGAGCATTAAGTTACACGTTTCTAAACGCAGCTTGACGAGCCACTCAAATGGCCGTAATTGAACATAAGGTTACACATGTTGGGCTTTTTAAGCCCACTCAGACTGAGAGGAGATTGAACAATGGCTTAATTGTACCGTACAGATGGTCAGGCATGCAGTGAGCAAGGCATAAAGCTTTTCGTGACAGCGTCACGGCGAAGCAGATTGGACGTGAGAGGCAGACTCGAATAGACTGGAACTCAGGAAAGCAGCAGGTCCAAGAAACCTAAAAACAAACCGCTATACTTATCTTTATCCAAGAGGAATAAAGTGAGCCTGGATACACACATATACATATAAAGAAGTATCTCAGCTGTGAAGTAACTGCTCTAATATCCCCGACTTTTATTCTGAACTCAATAATAAGTTATTATGACCCCGTTTATCTTAGGAGGTCATTAAATCTAAATACACCATACGGTTTTAGTTATCGATTGCTTTAGTTGCCCAATTAAGCTTAAATTCAATATAATACAAGGACATCTGTAAATAAAAGCACAACCGTACATAAAGAATCAGACATGACCACATCAGACGCAGTGACCACTATAGAAAGAGAGAAAAGGAGACGCTATTCAGTACGACACAAGAAAACCATGTCACAGTAATGTAAACGCAAACATCGGACACCGTGACCACATCAAACGCCGATAATGAATCGCTAAAGACAAACACTCACAGACACACATATGGCTTCTTGTGTCTTGAATGAAGTCGTCCATATCGTGCCGTGTAATGGTACGCGGTAAACATGCTCGAGCGATTATGTACTTCATCAGGGAACTCGGTTCAAGATGGAAACGAGTGTAATTGTGAGTTATCAGGTATTAAGGTCAAATTAAGGTCATTTAGATGAGTGGAATTGAGATGGAAGTCGGTCTTGGCCGTGCGCAGGTACAACTTTCAAATGGAGAATAGAAAGACGCTGCCAACAATAACATTAGGAAAGGAAGTGCCAAGCTTCATTGGCACCAAATCCATCAAACCCTGGCACAGGAATATACAATAAACATCTGATTACATTCACATTTATTCCTTTTGGCAGGAGCTTTTATCCAGTGTGACGCAGAACACGATCCAAGCACAGATCCGAGCAGTTGATGGTCATGCTCACTGGTCCAGCCGTGGCTCTTGGGGAGTCGTGGAACGTTCAGATCACAAATATGTTTGTGTAGTAAAGGCCGCACAACCGCTCGTTTTACCAGTCATGTTTTCCGTAGTTCAAGCAGATCACTGTTACAGGACGTGGACGTCATTTTAGGCTGTTTATTAATTTGTGTCGCGAAGAACGGGTCACTTCAGTTGACGGTCACACACAAGCTACAAGGTGCGGATTCCCGTTATAGCTTAACGATGTATGCAGGACACGTTTTTGTCAGCAGCGTTTAGGAGGTTTTCCCGACACTGTCGACTACAACCTCGGTAGCATCCGAAAACCATTCTGGATCAGCCCGACATGCACCGCTGATACGAGTCTAAACTAGCTGAGCGGGATTGGATAAGTGATTCGCAAGCCGCGGCTCTGAAAGCATTCTTTTGCACAATTCACACGATTTTTTTAACAATAACTTTCTTCTGGAGTCGTCAGTTGAATCTCCAATTCATACAAACCGATGTCAAAGTGTTATCGGTCCGTCCATCCACCCATACCCATACCGCTTATCCTAGACAGGGTCGTGGGGGAGCCGGGGTTCTATCCCAGGGAGTTCGGGGCACAAGGCGGAGTCATCACAGCGCACACACATTCACACACAATTCGGAAATGGTCCACTACGCATGTCTTTGGACTGGGGTGGAAACCGGAGTACCCGGAGGAAACCCCCGTAGCATTGGGAGAACATGCGAACTTCGTGTACACAGGGTGGAGGAGGGATTTGAAAATTGACATGCTACTCATAGAGCCCCGCCCCCAACCCCCGTGTTAATGGTCCATTAAAAAACTATTGCTTTTCCCAGAATAGTGTTGTTCGCGTCATCTACTCTCAAATATTCTCAGACTAACATTCACTTTAGTCTGCTTTCTTTACTGTCTGTCTGCCTCAGTGTTCTTTCCAGAACCCGGATTAGTCAACATCCCCACAGCGTTGGCTAATGTGTGTATCAGTCAACTAGCTGACTAGCCTGTGCAACCCTACTGTTTACAATGTGGGATTTAAATACGTGAGTGCTTAATATCGACTATACATACCCTCTCGCCCCTTCTCTCACTCTGTCTCTGTCTCTCCCTCTCGCCCCCTCTCTCACTCTGTCTCTCCCTCTCGCCCCCTCTCTCACTGTCTCTGTCTCTCCCTCTCGCCCCCTCTCTCACTCTGTCTCTGTCTCTCCCTCTCGCCCCCTCTCTCACTCTGTCTCTGTCTCTCACTCTGTCTCTCTCCCTCTCACTCCGTCTCTCCCCCTCTCCCTCTCACTCCGTCTCTCCCCCTCTCACTCCGTCTCTCACTCTGTCTCTCTCACTCTGTCTCTCTCACTCGGTCTCTCTCACTCGGTCTCTTTCCCTGTCTCTCTCCCTCTCACTCTTGTCTCTCTCCCTCTGTCTCTCACTCTCTCCCTCTGTCTCTCACTCTCTCCCTCTCACTCTTGTCTCTCTCCCTCTCACTCTGTCTCTCATTCTGTCTCTGTCTCTCCCCCTCTCCCTCCCTCTCTCTCCCTCTCTCCCCCACGCTCTCTCTCTCCCTCCCTCTCTCTCACTCCCTCTCCCTCTCTCTCCCACTCGGTCTCTCACCCCTCTCTCTCTCTCTCTCTCTCTCTCTCTCTCGTCTCTCTCCTCTCTC
>JAFFST010045841.1:70162-83051 GCA_022414735.1 Noturus placidus | reverse complement strand
AGGGGGGGGGGGGGGGGAGAGAAATGGCATTATCTGTTCTGTCTCTTTCCTGCTTTCTATTCGAAAGTCCTGATCCGTCTTGGCCTTGCTTCACCAAGCATGTCACTCCGTCTCTGACGGACCCTGATGCCTGGCAGCCCGATGGACACATGACCACTGAAGCCGAGCAAAGTACAAACGAAGACAAATCTACCGAGACGCCTGCCATAACAGGTTGGTTAGCACATGAAAGGACGGCAAAAGGACGGCTTTGTATTCCTCTTTACGCCCATTTCCTCTGTTCTTCCCAATTCCGTGACTATTCTTATTCTCCACTTAAACCAACAGAGTTGGCTTTCTTCCCCCCCCCCTTCCTCGTTCTCCACGTCGTACTGAAGATATATAATGGCAAAACACCAGCGGTATAAAGGAGATACTCCAATTTTATGGCAATTAAGCCGAGCTTATTGCGTAACTCGACACTGGATATCTCATTGCCGTCTTCCGTGAATTTAATTCCTCTGATCTGCTTTGAAATTCGTTTAATATCTAATCGGAAGTTTCCGAGGGAGCCTGCGAAGGTCATGAGATTGGGCCGCAACGCGATCTGTTTTTCTTATGTTCTGCCCCGAGACAGCTGTGGAATCTGACACTCGTGTCAAGGAGTGCGTGGAGAAAAGAGATTAGGGAGAGCGCAGGCAGACTTTCTCATTCTCGTCACGTTCGCCGACCCAACAGTGCAGAAGGACGACTTTCTTTTAAGTTCTGCTCAAAAAGATTCCTGTGATGAATGCCGTGAAACGTGAGCTTTCGGCGTGTTTCGACTTCGTTGAGCATTCCGTGCAGAACAAGGGGAGGAGAGAGGGGGAAAAAGAAAAGAACAGAAGAAAAAACACACACAGCTCTGGTTGTACTTTCTCACAAAATTGCTTCCAAAGATATCATGTTTGAAATGTTGGGGTTTCCGGCAGCCCGGCACATTCAGCCTGAACAGCACGGAAGGGAAGGAGAGTGTCGGCTCGGAGATGTACAACAAAAAAAAAAAACAAATCTCTCATTTTGTTTTGGAAGACTTTGAAATAATTACATTCCCAGGAGGACAAATACTTCCCAAACTCACTCCATTTCAAGCACGCAGATAAGGATATCCCCGAAGTACAGAAATACTGATAAAGCCCCCTCTCAGAGGGCTGATCAGATCAGAATTCAGACCTTAGAACATCTTATTGTTCTGGATCAACTGTCCGGCCGTTCCACAAATAATAATTATCCATCCATCCATCTTCAACCGCTTACTCCTTTATCAGGGTCACGGGGAACCTGGAGCCTATCCCAGGGAGCATCGGGTACAAGGCGGGGTACACCCTGGACAGAGTGCCAGTCCATCACAGGGCACAATCACTTACAAACACACACACATTCATACACTACGGACACTTTAGACACGCCAATCAGCCTACCATGCATGTGTTTGGACTGGGGGAGGAAACCGGAGTACCCGGAGGAAACCCCTGACACACGGGGAGAACATGCAAACTCCGCCAATACATGGTAATAATAATAATAATAATAATAATAATAATAATAATACATGATGATGGATGAAAACCGTTAGACAAAAAGTAGACAATGTGCACTTTAAGTTCACAGATTTAATAAATAAATAAATAAATAAATCTTTGCTGAGGTGCGTAGAGCCTAAAAACTGATGAACTTGCTCAGACTGACCACCTCAGGGCATCCTGAAGTCTTAAGGGAAACCCTGCATCCAGATCATGAGATGAGATATCTCAAACGTCAGTGTTCCTGGATTGAGATCACTACCAGATGTTGGCTGAGCAGCAGCTTCTAAGGCCCAAACAAGCTCCACAAATCACTATAAATCACCAAGGACTTCTCTGTTGCTTCCTACATGTCTTAATTCTGCAATTACGTCACGTCACGTCTGCGCCGAGTTCGTGAACAAAGAGATCTCAAAATCACATTCATCTCGGGTCGCATTGTTCTGTTCTTAGTAGCCGGTTTGTATTGGCACGGGCTAACAAAAGCGACACGAACCGATACTGTACTGTAGCGGTCTTTACTCATATCATGGCCCGCTCTAAAGGCCAGCTTTTCTCTCATTAGTTTCACCAGCAGTGCAGTTTCGTCCGCAACACAAACCTGATCTCCGGTTAGCCCGAACATCCAGACTAGAATAATAATATATGACAGGCATCGGTAAACAAACAGGCATACTTTGTTGGTGTGGGGAGAAATAAATCTGCCATGAAACGTGGAGGACATGACCGAGCGCGGATGGAAAACGAAAACAGATCACGCTTGGAGGACGGGGAGCGGTGTATAGTTGGGACCGATCAGACGAACGAGTGGTTCCCAGAGCCAGCGCGGTCACTGACGCATGGATGCTAATGTCTTTTCCATCTGGCTGGAAGAAGAGCAAGGCTACTAATGAGTCCTATCATCACTGGCCTCCAGTCCTCACTGGGACATTTGATCACGAAGCCATAAAACCCAGAGAGGTCTACACATGCAGTCCCAGTCCTTCAGAAACACCATGTTGTTGGGGTTGGTTTTGGTTTTAAACATTAATCTACGTCCTTTTCTACATGTATGTGGACATTTTATAAAAACACGAAACATCCTCCATGGAGGCGGAGGAATTTTAAAAAACGCATTCATGTGGGCGGGTCGAACGTTTTCCACGCTTGCGTGCGCTAGGACTCGAACCTGCTAACCTGATCGCTACTCGTCGTCAAATAACTCTTGTGCGTTTGTTTGGACAGAGATATTTGTTAAAAACGTTCTTGTGGGACGGGTTTTCAAAAATATTGACGTACCTGTGGACGGGGTCTGAGTAATGCTTTGCAAGCTGGCGATTATTCGATGTTATGGATGTTTATAAAATCTTAGCGCAAGAATATCTGGAGCCGGTAGCGATGCTTGACTTTGTGGTTCTGAAAGAGCTGAACACTAAAACAAACAAACAAACAAACTCCGCTAATAAAAACCCCATGGTATGTTGGATGGAGAAATCCCAGAATCCTTCAGTACTGACTTCAGTGCAGAGGCAAACAGAGGAGCTTTTGTGTATATTCATCTCAATGAAATATCATTTAAGAGCAAGGACAGACCGGCAAGGCACCGTTTCAAAAAATAAATAATTAATTGTTAATAATAATAATAATAATAATAAAAAAGGTGGCGATGTTCTTCTTGTGAGCGAGGACGTGAAGATCTCAAAAGAAGAAACGGCCGAGGTTCAGGTGCGGTCTGAAGTAATTACCCACAGAGACCACCCACAGACCTGCGGAACGCCGCGGATCAACTTCCACCGCCACGTTCATGCCTTATTACTCACTCATATATGGTTCAATAGTTGAAAATGTGGCAGCACTTTACTTTAAATGCCTTTCGTGTAACCGAACGCACACCGACCCTCCCGTCACGGCCCAAGCGGATGTGTCGCTCTAGAACAGTATTATTATTAGTATATTAGTAAGAAAGATTGTAGAACGATCTGGATTACTCTGGCTCCTGAAACGTTCTCAAGAGCTTTATAAAGATATCCAAACTAAATAAATGCGTATTGAAAATAAACGCTACCTTACACCGCACTTCGGCGAGGACGTACTGCGACGCGTTCCTCTAAGAATAGCTGCTCCATTCGTGTCCATTTTATAAGATGAGATGTCTTTCTTGAATGTTCCGCTTCAGCTGGGACTCATCCAATCTAAAAGACTGGTTTATTATTATTATTTGATTTATTTCCCCCCCCCTGATGGAGTCAACTGATTGATTTGATTAGCCGCTTTTGGCTCGTAGTCATGTTGCGTTACGTCAAGTTTTAGCTAGCGCTGTTATTTTTTTTTTGGGGTTGGGGGGGGTGGTGGATTTATTAGTCCCTTAGTTATTGCAAGTCCAGGTTCAGGTCATGTTTCTGCAAATCAAACCCACATCATTATTCTGCCTCCACCCACGAAAATAAATAAATAATAAATCTGTACATGCGTCGAAAAAAATGAAGCAGTAGCGCAACTCTGGAAACCCGCTGAACTTGGTGCATGTGTGGGTTTTTCTTTTTCTTTTTTTCCTTCTTATGGTAGATTCAACACAGATGTCAACACCTGTAAATTGAGGCTTCTACGCTCGGGCTTTGGATGGATATTTGCAAGGCGCAGAAGATATACTGGCTGCCGGTGAAGCCACGGACACCCGGATCTCTCCGAATCCTTTTGTAATGCTTTTCAGTGTAATCAGCGAATTCACCGCATTGGGGTGCGTTGACCTTGAACTGAATAATCTGTCTTCTCTGTGACAGAGCGGGTTTCAAACCAACAACGCTGCTATTTTCCCCCCGAACGCAACACGATGGACAACACTATTGAAGGTACGAGACATGTATACACGCTATACTTTATTAGGAACGCCTGTACACCTGTAATTATCCAAAACAGCCAATCATGTGGCCGCAACGCAACGCATCGCGTGCGAATTCAGATCAAGGGCTTCGGTTAATGTTCACGTCAAAGATCAGAATAGGGGGAAATCTTAAATTTATTTGGTAAATTATTTTGAAAGATTTTAGAATAAAACATCACCTCCACCCCGAACCTTAACCTCAGTAGCTTCAAACGATTCATTTTTTTCGGGGAGCAATTTTCCCCACAAGGTCAAAAAACGGTCACACATTACTATCACGATGAGACGTTTAGTGCGCACAATGAGATGCGCCATCCTACTACACCCTCCCCGCCCCAGCCACACAAAATGGTGCAACAGAGACATTATGAAACAAGATGGAGTTCAAGGGCCCTGACTAACCAGCATGGCGGAGACAATAACGGTGCATCAAAGCCATCCTGGTGCAACTTGGGCGCCCAGGCACAGCGGGTGCAGCTGCTCGGCTGAAGTCATCGTGGCAGCTGCCCCAAAAATCTCCGATCCATTAGAGGCTCCTGAGGGGGGATTAAAAGCTTCGAGCCTCGCAAGCCGCTCTATACAAGAGTTTTTCATTTTCTCAGCTGATACTTGGTTGGTTTTCTCACCAATATATATATATATATATATATATATATATATATATATAGCAAAATGGGGCAGATGGGGGCGGGGAGCAAGATGGGGCAGAAAGTTTCTCTGAGTGGGCTGCACCGTATTACACATTACCACAGAGGACACTAAGAGATCGCTAATGATCGGCTGTATGGCGCAGTACAGTCTAGTCACTAGTGAGGATGTGCTCAATACCCACAACTCAGCCCTTATTGTCTTACAAGAGCAAAATAAAAGGATAATTAACTCAGCCTGGCTAATATAAAACTGACCCTGATCGAGGCCCACGGCGAGGCTCTCCATTTAGAATTGCTTTCGACAGACATTTTCCGCCCTCAAATTAGAGGTTATTCGGTCCAGGAGATAGCACAGATCACTGTAAACCCCAAAACCATCGTTCTGTCCTACAGTATGGACTGTACGCTCTGTTGTTCTGATTGATTTAATAGGCTGTGTGTGTGTGGGGGGTGTATTCATGTTTCAGGCTGTATTCTGAATAAAATGCCAAGTTAAAAATCTCTCAACAACAGGGATCAGGGTTCATGCGCTCAAGAGTTCGGAGAGAAGGCTTACACGATCACAAGACTTGCTCAGGTCCTCTACGGGAAGCCAGGCCAAATTAGGCCTGGATTAATTGGGCGGACAGCCCGTCTACTCATGCGAACCTGTCTGCTTTTTCACACACTCACAAAAAAAAAAAAAAAAAAAAAAAAAAAAAAAAAAAAACACAACACAAAGACCAGATCATCCAGTGGGTGTCACACCTGAGCGACGACCGTCAAGCTTCCTGTAATGATTACAGAGAACTGGGTCGAGTCTTTTCAGAAGATATACATATTAACAGGAATAAGTTAGTTGTAGTCGGCTGGAACGGTGAGGTCGTGATGAGGAACCTTTGAGGTTGTGATGAGAGGCTTTACAAGTCTGCTGAATAACGCTATTCAGATGATCGTATTCGAATACTCTGAAGCTGGAGTATAAAAAACAGAGTTACAAAAGCTATCCTGTATTAAACCAGTCAAATAATAACAATAATAATAATAATAATACATTTACATTTATTCATTTAGCAGACGCTTTTATCCAAATGAGACACACTCACACACCAATGGGAGCAGAGCTGCATGCAAGGTGCTAGCTTGCCATCGGGGGCAACTTAGGGTTCAGTGTCTTGCCCAAGGACACTTCGGCATGGGATCCCCCGGGCCGGGATTCGAACCACCAACCCTACGATTAGTGGATTAGTGGACAACCCGCTCTACCGACTGAGACACAGCCGCCCAGCCACCCAATAATAATAATAATTCTATTCCGTAGTTTCATTTGTTCATGGAATCACAGTAATGATACGTATTAACGTAGGATGTACGTTAAAACGTTGGATATTTATTTAAAGAACATTTAAGAGAGGTTGAGATCATCATACTGCATTTATACATACACAATACACAATGCGTATAGACACGTAGCCCGTCAGAAGAAAAGACTCACCGATCACGATGAGGGTGTAGTTGATGTTGACGCTGCCGAAGCCGTTGGTGGCTTTACAGTTGAAGGTCCCGGCGTCCTCGGCCTCCACCTCTTTAATGCGCAGCGCTTGATGCGTGACCCGGAAGCGCATCCATCCGCTGTGGATATTGCGGCCGTCTTTGCTCCACATGATCAGGGGCGGCGGGTCACCCTCGACTGGACACTGGAGCTTCATGGTACGTCCGACCCGCACCGTCTGTCGATGCGCGACCTTCTCTGAAACACGCGGGGGACCTGAGAATAGATTTCAAACCGATTGTAATCGGTTATCGACTGCCGGATTTCAGTCGTGTTGACTGGAACAGCATCAGACGTCTGTCTTAATAGGAGCCTGATGGTCTGGTGCATCGATACAGATACCGGTATCACGTATCGGGTCATATAACATGATACCAAATCATCCAATAACGTGCATTAACGTGCACACGTACGATATTCATGACATTACCAACTACTCGTTTCAGTATAGACGATTATTAAAAAGACACGCACTCGCACGTACTCGTATGTATTTCGGTCCGAAATAAAAGCTCCTGGTGCGTCACGATATAGACATTAGTCCAGTTCTTCCAAGTCTCGTCTTCCTAACAACTCCTAGACGTAATAGACCTGTAATGTAGCTTTAATGCCTCGGACACATGGCAGCGTCTAATCTGTCGCTCTTCTGGAAACAGTACCGTCTTTCAAACCCTAACGTACTGTTGACAGATCGATGCAACCTGAGCGTCTCAGCGATGTGGTGAATATAAATATCCAGGACGACATCTTTAAAAACCCGCTGCTTGTTTCCGTCTTCGAGTGAACGCATTACGACGCGGCCTTACTGTCCGACCGGCGCACCGGATCTTACGAGTGTCGAGCCAGGCTTAGTTTTAAGTAGTCTTGGCTCGGCTCGGTGAAAGAGGTTTCCCCTGGCCCACGCACAGCCTTGCTTACTCGCTGTTAAGAGACTCAAGGCAGGAAATTGATAGTGTCACTGTTTATGTCTGCAGGGAAATTGTAACCACAGTCGCTTGTCAGCCAGCCATGTCTCCCTGGCTTGCCGCTCTACGGAGCCTATGCTGTATACGCACTCCTGAGCTCGGAGCTCCTTCGCGGTTAGAAAAGGTTCAAACCTGTCTAGTTATTTCTCTTAAGGCAGCGGGAGTCACTTCTAGCCGTTGTTTATACAAGTCTAATGCCTTACTCTATCTATCTGAAACATCTGAATGTTCGACTGGAAAACAGATTTGCACAGGAACGGTTTTTATGCACTTGGGTTTTTTTTTTTTTTCTTTTTTTTTACTTTAATGCTTAATTAAAGGCACAACTGGGATTAATAAGCAGTATTTTTGTAGCTTGTACGGCAATAAAATAAACATGCAGTCATTTCAGCTAATTGAATAAAGAATATTTAAAAAAAAAATGTTTCTAAAAACAAACGAAACCACATTTAAAATGTCTATTATTGAGTTCTGGATAAGATCTTAAACTGTGCTGTGAGAAAGCAATCATTTACTGATACATGTCTATTATCAACACACACACACACACACACACACACACACACACTCTCTCTCTGTAGGACCTGCAGAAAGGTGAGTGAGGCACCGCTAAGTTAATAAGCGTGACTGACCACATCACACTACTGTTTCTCACAGGAGGAAGTGGGTAGCTGACATTTTGACAAATGGAGGCTCGGAATGTGAAAAAGAAATTAGTCACAGTCAGGAATCTGATGTAAACCCTCCTCTCGACTTCTCTCGGCAAATGGCTTTCTCATCAGACACGAACCTCAAGTAAACCTTCCTGGTGTGCCGTTCCCCCAGATTGAATTCTCATTCTCTCGGGAAGGCTGTACGCCCACTCTTTAGGTAGATTTACGAGCGTTTCGCTCCCGGCCTTCTGTTCGGGAAAGGCCTGTGGGTCAGACCCAAGGCTTCTCCTCCGTACTGGGGCCCAGGGGCTGACAGCGTGGCGCGTTTCACAGATCAGACGTGCGCGGATGAAAACAAACAAACAAAAAAAATAATAAAAAAAGGCCCTACGCTTTCACGAGCTGCTCTCGATTCTCTTCTTCTGCGTCCGTCCCAGAACCGCGCCGATTAATGGACAAACCTTTTGTTTTTTAAAAAAAAAAAAAAAAAAAAAAAAAACCCCTCGCAAATGGAATGTGAGACAGAAATATCAGGAGTGCATGACAGGATGAAGATTTTTTTTATTGCGCCAGATTAAATCGAGCAAATCAGTGAGTCTTTGTGGGGATAAACAAGTACGGTTTATATATCAAACCCAGTCAAGTGCTGCACTGTGCGTGTGTGTGTGTGTGTGTGTGTGTGTGTGTGTGTGGAGAAGGAATTAAAGCTGAGCAGGGAGGGGAAGAACCGAAGTCTTTTAAAGGCAATCTGTTTTGTCCATTTAACCTAAACACATTCCCTTGTGTTGCAGCTGACTGCGCCACAGCCTGCAGCACAATACATTAGCAGGCGTCTCTTTCCACTTGGACCTCTGTGCTGGGGATTCTGTCTTAAAGATGCAGCCTCCCATATCTCCGTTAGCCTTTTATGGGCTGCTGGCTTAAGGTAGCCAAACATGCATGTCTGGAATGTCCACTAACGGCAGAAAAAAATTTAAAAAAATAAAAAAGAAAGAAAGAAAGGCCAGGATCCAGCAAGAAGTCAACATAAGTAGCGTTTCACCCTTTTAACTCTCTAAAAGGAACCGAACGGAAAGATCCTTGCCAGAACTTTCTACAGTATATCTGCTTTAATGGAAGTTTGTCCTTAAAAGTCTGAACGTAGCATTCGAGCCAGAACGATAGAGCTAGTTGTTCTTAAAGAAACTGAATGCGAAATATTTTTCTTGGCAACCTCGGGATCACCGGAGACACTCCGGAGCTCAAAAGTACCTTTGATTAAACTTTGCTTAAAGTGCCAGTTCTTCTTCTTCTTACCTCCAGGAAGAGGCCTGTGACAAAAGACGAGATCCTTCACCCTGACTTTTCTCGAAAAAATTCAATAAATACAATAATAATAATAATAATAATAATAATAATAACAATAATAATTCGCTGTGGCGTTGCCAGTCCAAACTTTATTCCTCGCAAAATGGAAGAATAACAATATTAACAGCCACTTATTTGCACATTTATTAATAATAGGTGCTGAAGATTGTTCGGATACAGATCCGAATCGAGACGCTTTTCTGACGAGAGTCCTCGGCGAAACTCTTACGCAACACGGAAGACGATACGTGCGTGAAGTCTCGTCTTAGCGCCGGAGCGATTCGAACGAATCGGTGTTTGTCGGGATAGTATGCGGTCCGGGCAAGACGCGAACGGGAGTGTAAATGAATTCCAGCTATGATTTACGAGCCGCTTTCAAACCATCTGGATTTGCCCGCTATGATTTCCCAGGCTGACACAACGCGGCTGAGATTACATGAGCACGCTCGCATCTGCAACCTTGCAGAGAGATGAAACCCAAGCTGGAGCGTGCGAGTCAGTCGGGACGAATCAGCTTTATGTTTCCCCGTTATGTCTGTTTCCTTAAAGCCCAATCAATTACGATGTCTAGAGTATTTGTGCAACTCGTAAATACTTGCACACTTCAGGCCCTGGTGAGTTCGAGGATCTAACTCGGTCTTAAACGCCCTGTTCTACACGCTTCACATATAAACGGTTTACCAAATGTGGGCCAAAAGGTGTTGAGAAGCCAAAATCGGGTCCGGTGCGAAAGAAAGCCCCTCCTAAAACGTATGCCGGATTGGATAAGGGTGTCCCTCGACAGGGAGGTGTTGGAACGAGAGGGTTTTGGGATGGTTCGTGTTGCCATCGTGACGTTCTGTGGGCCAACAGCTACATGGCAAATCCCAAAAAGACCACCGTGGAGAGCGCCAAGCGATTAGTCTCGTCTCTTCAGAAGATTACTGGAGTCTTTCCTTACAACTAAACTGGTTGCTGTGACGTTTAGGACCAGGTGTCGTTTATAGAAGGATTAAGACTATGCACTAGTGGAGCACTTTTTGTCTGGATTCTAGAATTCCAGGCCCAATAATGGCGTCAGTACAGGTACTGGTACTCTATAAGTCCCATTTCTGCTCAGTGGGTCAATTACAGATCATGGAAGGTGTGTGCTCCGCCTCCAGCTCCATCAGAGTGGTCCCTGTGAACTTGCTCTCGCTCTCACGGTCCTGTCGTTGCCTCGGGTCAGAATGAGAACAATAAGCGTTTGCACACGCCACACTTGATTCTTCCAGACAGGAAAAGAGGACCCATTTCCCTCGCCGTCAGTAGGTCAATTGCTACCAATTGCTAAGCATGACAGTTAACACTAGCCTGAGGCTCGTGGCTGGATAGGTTTACACTAGTCTTTCTTCTTCAGTCACTTTCCGTTGTATTAACGTGGGCTTAATGGAAATTAGCCTATGACATGTATAAATATAATCTATCAGGCATGTAACTCTCTCCTGCCAAGACAATATGTGATCACTGCCCTGATGGAAGAAAGATACAGAACCTGCCAAAGAATTACAATATGATCTAGAGATGGTTAAATGACACGTGATACAATGAGATATGATGAAGTATTAGGCAAATTTATATCCATCATCTCCTTCATTCAGTCAAGCAAGCACAGAGGCCACGCCTCCATGACTCAGATTAACCAGTATAGACCACGCCTCCACTACTGAGATTATTTAGCATAGGCCACGCCTCCATTACTGAGATTAACCAGCATAGGCCACACCTCCATTACTGAGATTAACCATCATAGGCCACGCCTCCATTACTGGGATTAACCATCATAGGCCACGCCTCCATTACTGGGATTAACCAGCATAGGCCACGCCTCCATTGTTGAGATTAACCAGCATAGGCCATGCCTCCATTGCTGAGATTAACCACCATATACCATGCCTCCATTACTGAGATTAACCAGCATAGGCCACGCCTCCATTACTGAGGTTAACCAGCATAGACCATGCCTCCATTACTGAGATTAACCAGCATAGGCCACGCCTTCATTACTGAGATTAACCATCATAGGCCACGCCTCCATTGCTGAGATTAACCATCATAGGCCACGCCTCCATTACTGAGATTAACCATCCTAGGCCACGCCTCCATTGCTGAGATTAACCACCATAGACCATGCCTCCATTACTGAGATTAACCAGCATAGGCCACGCCTCCATTACTGAGATTAACCATCATAGGCCACGCCTCCATTACTGATCTTAACCAGCATAGGCCACGCCTCCATTGCTGAGATTAACCATCATAGGCCACGCCTCCATTACTGAGATTAACCAGTATAGACCACGCCTCAATTGCTGGGTGTACCCATCATAGACCACGCCTCCATTGCTGGGTATACCCAGTATAAGCAACACCTCCATTACTGGGTTTAACCAGCACAGGGGCCACACCTCCATTACTGGAAATAACTGTACATCTGATAATCAACAAGGATAACTGCATGAGCTTTAATAACGTATGCAGTGGACTGATGAACATCTGAGGCATCCTGAGCTAAAGCACAGAAACCATTGTTACAAAGTGGGGTCTTTTTTATTTTTTTTACGCGGTCAAGTGGTGGGAAAAGTGTGGTTTGGCTCGTGACTCTGTCTGCCACTACTCCTCAGAGGCACACACACTGTTCTGGGAATCTTGGGACCAGAAGCCAGTAGGGTGTTGGGCGCTGAGCAGATCAAGTTGCCACGCTGGCCAGTCAGCAAATTCCGCAAAGCTTTTAAACTCCCAGATGCTTTTTTGCCTTTCGCAGGGGCAGGGGAATGTACACGGATCGAGCCCACACAGCTACCCTACAATACAACTCATTCTTCTAAAACATTTCTATGGTGTTTGTTATAATGCTGAAAAGTCTGAGGGCGCTGACTGATCCAGATGTTGTTGTGTCAACGGATGAAGAGTATGTTTAGGTTCTAAACATCTGGCTCTCATTCTCACTTACACTATTACAAATTTCTCTACATTTAATTATCACTAATTCGACACCTACCAGGAGGTTCAGTAGGAACACAATTCTCCCTGTAGACACGCAAAAAGATGACATCATACGTGCCTGAAGGAGGGTGTTAAATCATATATTCTGTTTACATAGACAAGCAGACACTCATGACTCCATCGCACTAATCAACAGAGGGAAAAGGCCTTCTGAACATCATCTGGTTTAGGACACACCCACTTCTGAGCATTTTTGGGTTTAGGCCACAACCATATCTGAACATCCTCTGATTTAAGCCACACCCACTTCTGAGCATATTCTGGTGTAAGTCACACCCACTTCTGAACATCATCTGGTTTAGGCCACACCCACTTCTG
>JAFFST010045841.1:33029-51201 GCA_022414735.1 Noturus placidus | reverse complement strand
CACGGGGAGAACATGCAAACTCCACACACACATGGCCCTGGCGGGACTCAAACCCCGGACCCTGGCGGTGTGAGGCGAACGTGCTAACATTATTTATACCATTAAAAACTAAATTAATAATAATAAAAAAAAAACCCGTAAAAGACAGCTGAATGGAAAAACCCCGGCGCAGTTCACGTGACTTTGGTCATTTTTACCTCTGCATAAGCATCCATGCACACAGGGCAGCTAACTGCTCCAGGTGTAGACCTGTACAAGGGCACACAAAACAATGCTTTGGATCATTTACGTTTTTTCAAGTTGACCGTTTCTCCCCGAAGCGAATGAAGGTGAAGCCAAAAAGACAGACGCTGTAATCATTTCAAAGAAAACACACAATAAGCACCAGAAGTTTAAAGAAAAGAAAAGACAAAACATCTTTAAAAGTCCTGACGTGGCGAGGTTTACCTGGCTCTTGCGCTCGCATGTAGCGTCGACAGGAGAGCTGGACTGAGACTTGGACTCTGCTCTTCCTCGTCATCGCTGCTCAGCACGTAACTCTCCGGGCCCTGCGTACGTCTGCTCTGCGCACCTTCCAAAGCAACAACACCGTATGACTAATTCTCATCAGCACATGACGCAAAACATAAAAAAAAAAAAAAAAAAAAAAAGCAGTATATACGCCAAGATAGAAATCCAATCGAGTGTTGCATAAAACAAGTCCGTCAATCTGAGATACTGCGTTTCATCTACTCGTTGATCTGGGCACGATGTCTGAATAGCGGTTTTTAGCAGGATATAAAAAAAATTATTTCAAAACAAGGAGATTAATTACCATCATCCACAAGCTGGGTTTCACACGGTGAACAGGATGATTCAACAGGAGAAGGGGGAAACAAGCATTAAATTAAAATAATAAATCCATTTCAATGGAAAACACTAAAGTCAAATCATGAATCTTTTGTTAAAAAGACCAACAAACTCACCACGACAGAGTCATTATTCGTGAGATCAACCACAGCTGGCTCGGACCCTTCACAGGTCAAGTCGACTACCTCTTCACCTAGGAAAAGAAAAGTGAGAAGGGGTAGTAAGAATTGACCCGATACCAAACACACACACATTTTACATTACATTTATTCATTTAGCAGACGCTTTTATCCAAAGCGACTTACAAATGAGACACACTCACACACCAATGGGAGCAGAGCTGCATGCAAGGTGCTAGCTTGCCATCGGGGGCAACTTAGGGTTCAGTGTCTTGCCCAAGGACACTTCGGCATGGGATCACCCGGGCCGGGATTCCAACCACCAACCCTACGATTAGTGGACAACCCGCTCTACCGACTGATCCACAGCCGGCCACACACACATTGATCTCCACATTTCTACTGGGTTAATAGGTCGTGATCTGGAATAAAGCCAGCATTCAGACACTAAAAACGAGTGTAGCCCGTCCTGTTACCAATCTGCATGCCAGAAATACTCTGAAGATACATTTCAAACATGATGAAAGCTACCAAAGTATACAAAGAACATTTACACATTCCAGACATTTGACCTTCCTGTGACCTTGACGCTAATCAGTTAATCTGCTGGTAAACGTAAATAATTATACAGGCTTTTAAACTCTGCCCATGTTGACGTCTACCACACAAGGCTGTGTATTTAACAGTGCATCATCATGACATTTCAGAGCATTCTTCACGGAACACCTCTAACCCTGCTCATGCACACACTTATCCAGTCCATCACATACACCTGACTATTCAGGGATGGAGTACAACTGGAGTACATAGCCATGTCACAGGAAATTGAGTCATTAGTGTCCCAGGGTCCACACTCACGTGCCCAAACTTGTGTACACGATATACTGGTTCTCAGCCTAGGGAGCTAAGGAAACTGGTTGAGACACACCACAGGTCTTTGGAGTCTACGCTTACTGTAGGTGGTACGAACAATCCAGCACATTATCACACCTGGAGAAACTGCTGTAAAGTGGTGGCTCGGTGGTTAGGGCTCTGGGTTACTGATCGGAAGGTCAGGGATTCAAGCCCCAGCACTGCCGCGGCTGTGGCTCAGGGCGGCTGTGGCTCAGTGGGTAGAGCGGGTTGCCCACTAATCCACTAATCGTAGGGTTGGTGGTTCGAATCCCGGCCCGGGTGATCCCATGCCGAAGTGTCCTTGGGCAAGACACTGAACCCTAAGTTGCCCCCGATGGCAAGCTAGCACCTTGCATGCAGCTCTGCTCCCATTGGTGTGTGAGTGTGTCTCATTAGTAAGTCGCTTTGGATAAAAGCGTCCGCTAAATGAATAAATGTAAACGTAATGTAGACATTGCAGCTTTCATAGAACGGACATGCCACTGAACGGGCCACTTATACGCTGAACCATTCATTATATTACGTCTACTGTCGGGCCCCTGAGTGAGGCCCGTAACCCTCTCCGCTCCAGGAACGCCGTATGATGCGCTCTGACCCCAAGGTCCTGACATGCTGGGGTATGTGAAGAAAAACGACTTTCACTCTGCTGATCATTATCATTAGTTTCGAACAGGCACATACATCTTTTCACGCACTTTTCCCTACCTGAATCTCGTTTAAAATAATATAAAAGCATATAGTTAGTGCGCTAGGTCCAGGTGAAGAAGCCGAGCGGTCCCTGCAAGCTGCTGTGCCTTTCCTGCACACGCTTGGCTTGATTAATCAGCTAATCGTCAAGGCCTTGACCTCAGACTCATATACTCTAATTCAGTATAAGGGCGGCTGTGGCTCAGTTGGTAGAGCGGGTTGCCCACTAGTCCACTAATCGTAGGGTTGGTGGTTCGAATCCCGGCCCGGGTGATCCCATGCCGAAGTGTCCTTGGGCAAGACACTGAACCCTAAGTTGCCCCCGATGGCAAGCTAGCACCTTGCATGCAGCTCTGCTCCCATTGGTGTGTGAGTGTGTCTCATTAGTAAGTCGCTTTGGATAAAAGCGTCCGCTAAATGAATGAATATAAATATACTGCCAAGCTGCCTCTGTGAGGCTCTTGAGCAAGGCCCTTAACCCTCTCTGATCCAGGGGGCGCCATATCATGGCTGACCCCGCCTTCCTAACACGCTGGGGTATGTGAAGAAAAGCCTCACTGTGCTGTAATGTACATGTGTGATAAATAAAGACTCATTATAAACTCACTGCTTAACCGGTCACTTTCCAGAACATCAATGGTCTCCATCAAGGCCTGGGACACCTGTGTCCTGCTTCTTTTGCTGTTGCGTCGTGAACACGAAGTGGAAGTCGTCCGTCGTTTCCTCGGAGTCTACAACAGAGCGTTTAAAAAAAGAAGTAAATAATAAAATAATAAAAATAAAGGTGGTCGGGTTAGCTAGCACATAACACAGGTGAGACAACACAGGTAAGCCAAGGTAGACCCCAGCCCACGTGCACGGTTTAAATGTGAGCAGTACAAGTCACGTGGATGGGTGCCTTCAAATCACGTGGGTAGCAGAGAGCGGCACAGACGTCACTCACCGCGCTGCTCATTATTGATCTATCGAGGTCTTAACACGTCACGGGGAAGCGAATGTTCATCGACGCGATCAACGATGGCCAACGTTTCCAATACACCAACTAGAAAAGAAAAGCAGGCGACACTGAGATTTACACTATACAAGCTAGTCGTGTTGATTCGCTATTAAAAGCATCTCATCCTGACTTCCTGTTAAACAGTTAACTAGAAGACATTTCCGGCTAAGCTAAGCTAAGCTGTTAGCCTGTACAGCTTTGTGTTGCTTCCTCGTTTGTTTGTTTTTTTTTTCTTATCCGCGAAATTAACCTTCCATTTTGTTCTAAACATCCTTGGTCAGCTATGAAGTAAAAGACGAGATGGATGAAATGACCAGAAATATCAAGATATCTCTTCGACATACTTTAAAAATCATCGACAAGCCAAGCTAGCTTCTGTTTCAAAAAAAATCAACGTAGATGTCGAGTCACAAACGCACCCTATGCACTATTAAGGGTTTAGGACGATAGGTTCCAAGCCGTGTAGTGCACTGCGTGACCAATGGGTCGGCCGTTTGGGATACGGCCATAAATATGACGAAGAAGTCGTACAGTGCACACTGACATCTATCGGTGTGGAGGATTTGCACTGGGTTATTTCCTGTGGGATTGTTTCTAAAGCCGCGGTTGGAAAAAATAATTATAAGATTTAGAAAATAAAGTTGTAATATTTCATATAATATATAGAGGTAAAAAGGCATATTGTCTGATATTACGAGGGGGGAAAAAAACACGAAACGTCGCAATATTTCGAGAATAAAATCTTAATTCTTTGTCTGAGATTGTGAGGGGGGAAAAATTGCAATATTTTCAAGAATAAATTCCTATATGGAGGGAAAAAAATGCGTAATATTACGAGAAAAACGTCCAATATTTCTAGAATAAAGTCATAATATATGGAGGGGGGGGGGGAGGCATATTATCTGATATTATGAGGAAGGGTAAAAAGGTTTATTATAGGAGTTAACTAAACACATTGTGCAGTTTGAAATGGGAAAAAAAAAACCCTGAAATTATACAAGCTCATGTTTGTGACGTCACAAAACAATCAGCAGAACATCCATCCATCTTCAACCGCTTACTCCTTTTCAGGGTCACGGGGGAACCTGGAGTCTATCCCAGGGAGCATCGGGCACAAGGCGGGGTACACCCTGGACAGAGTGCCAGTCCATCACAAGGTACAATCACATACACACACATTCATACACTACGGACACTTTAGACACGCCAATCAGAATAACATGCATGTGTTTGGACTGTAATCTGAGAAGGGATGTAGTACCCAGTGAGTTTTGCAACAGAATGCTCATCAGACTAGCTAAAGCAATCAGTGTTAATATGGCAATAAAGACCACGATACGGAACTCCCACGTGTGCTTTAAAACGCATTCAAGAGTGATATTACACTGCTCAGAATCAAGTTGTGGGAATGATGGGGTTCTTCTTATTAAAAAGCATTATAAAGGTGTCCCAAAAGTCTCCATATGTAGGAGACCATGTCAGCCAGCACCATGTCACTCATGGATGTCCACTTCCAGTCTTGTCCAGCACTGTCGTTTGTGACGCGTTCGCCACGTTTCCTGTTCAAGTCCATCACAACCTTGGGACAGCTTCCACATCCAGTCATGGGAACAATTTCAATAAAAGGTGTACTTAAAGGCTGACTGAAAAAAATATATAAAATATATACACACACACACACACTACCAGTGAAACGTTTGTGGACACTCGACTGACATGTTTCTCGTGATCTTAAAAACCTTTTGTTGAAATGAATAACATTTTAATTCCAAAAAATATTGTTTTAAACGGAGGACTCACAGCGAAGTATTCCGAAAAGTGTACTGTATTCATTAAAACCAATACACAAGCGGTCGATTTTTATCAATCTTTATTCTTCTGAAACAACGGTAAAATGTCCAATCTCTCGAGCTAAAGTCGATCAAAATGTCCCTTGGGTTACAATTTCATGAATAAGAGATTAAAAGAGAAGGTTTCTCATTACCTCACCTATTAGGAGTGAAACGGAGAGATTGTGGAAATGGAAAGTACCATTTACATCTAAACTGTGATGTGCGAGTGATTCGGATTAAGACGGTGGTGTACACTGAAGACCTTTCTAAACAGGCAGCTCGACATTGCTACAAAAAGCCTGAAGAATTAAGAGGAAGGATGAACCCGCAGATCCCGATAGATACCGTGTTTCCCCCTAAAACCATGTCCTCATCATCTCTGCTAAAGGGACATGGAATTACACCTCCTGATGAATCAAACCCAAGTGGAGCGTTAAGTAAACGAATTGCACATCAGCACGAACATTTCCTTTACCCTGAAAGATCAGTTTTACATACTTATGTGAAACAACCTGTGTACATAATTACAGTTTTACAGCAGCGCCGCACAGCAAACTTATCGAACATCATGTGCGACATTTCATGACACTTTCCTGACTCCGACGCATTTTGGTCATATTTGCTCATGTATCTCTAAATTTCCGCATCTGAAAATAAAAAGTTTAGTGCGTCCGGTATCTATAGCACGCTGCCCGGTAGAGACGGAAGTGAGTCTGGAGGAGTGCGTCACTGGCTAGAGGAAGTGTGTGTGGTGGCAGGAACATCCAGTCTGCACCCACAGCAAGCTGTTTGCAGTACAGGCCTTCATTAAGCCACAGTCCACGGTCCCTCTGTCCAGAAAAACAGTTCCAGAGACCTGTACGTGGAAGAAAAGACATGAGAATTAAGGCTTGTGTCACTTCTATAGTGATGTTTACGTCCACGTGGTGTTTTTTTTTTTTTTAATTAAGTACTTGTTTAAGGGCGGCTGTGACTCAGTCGGTAGAGCGGGTCGTCCACTAATCCACTAATCGTAGGGTTGGGGGTTCGAATCCCGGCCCGGGTGATCCCATGCCGAAGTGTCCTTGGGCAAGACACTGAACCCTAAGTTGCCCCCGATGGCAAGCTAGCACCTTGCATGCAGCTCTGCTCCCATTGGTGTGTGAGTGTGTCTCATTTGTAAGTCGCTTTGGATAAAAGCGTCTGCTAAATCAATAAATGTAAATGTAAATGATAGAAACGATAGCCTAAGCGGTTATGTAAACAGACTGTTAAAAATAAATACAAAATCAATATCAATGTGTTTCACTCCGTCTCATCTTCACGGTCATCTTCCTGTCCACTATCAAGATATTATAGACTGAGGTCATCAACAACTCACACACACACTGACATGGATGAGAGATAATTCGGCTCTGATCCGCCCTCTACAGGATACAGGTTGTAATGCACCTGGTCCGGGTCAAACATGTAAACAGTGGGAGCGCACCTGTAGTTACGCGTCATACGTAACGTCAGCCTTACTGAGTCAATCGTGGTATCAGGGGAAAACAGCTTCAGCGTGTGCCGAAAAACAGGAAGCAGGCCTTTAACACTTGCCTCTCTCTCAGCTTGAACAGCAGTGCTACGCTGAGGCGAATTTGAGGTTGTCGACCTGATTCATCTTGAGGTGGTTGTCCAGGATGTGGAAGAGCTCCTGGATGTTCGGTACATACCCTGACTGCAGCTTTGACCAAACGGGAACGTCTACAAACAGGACAGAGTGCGGGGTGTTCTCAGTAACATGACGAGCTGCATTTTTACGTCTTATTAACGTCTAAAATTTTTTTTTTAAATAAATAAATAGAAGATGGCGTCCGACAGAGTGACTATTTATAGCCGCTAAAACAATAGAGATAACGGAAACCTTACATAACATTAAATGTAAATCCAAACTGATAAAAAAAATTTAAAAAAAAAAACACGAAGTATCTGAAGTGATGTTTGTTATTTAATTACTATCATTTTTTTTAAAAAGAGGAATTGCTAACAGCAGCTGTCGTGTAAGAGCGATAAAACACTTCAGGACGTGGTGTTATTGGAAAATAATCAACATTAAGGTGGTGAAAGCTTTGTCTCGGGTCACGTGGTTGATGATTTTCCTGTAACAGCACGCCATGTTGTGCTTTATTCATTACGTAAATAAGGCGAAGACACCACGACGATGAAATAAGTCGAATGTTTACGTCGCTATAAACTGCAAGTGTCCTAAATATCACTGTAAATATCGTAATCAGCTAAAATTACAATTGCTTTTTTTTTTTTGACACACAAGCTTAATCTTTCCGTCCAATAACGTACATAAAGAATGATTGAAGTAATGTTCACATCTGCAGCATAAATAATAATAATAATAATAATAATAATAATAATACCCTTTCAGAAATATGAAAAGTTAATAAAAATACCATTTAACGTTATTTCAAATGCTCCTGTAGACAGGAACTGGGTCTCCAACATGTTACTAAGGAAAAACACCATGAGACATGAGAATATCTGAAAGAGAAAGAAAAATTATACAAGAGTAAGACCAAACCATGTCATGTCTTAGGGCGGCTGTGTCTCAGTCAGTAGAGCGGGTTGTAATCCACTAATCCACTAATCGTAGGGTTGGTGGTTGGAATCCCGGCCCGGGTGATCCCATGCCGAAGTGTCCTTGGGCAAGACACTGAAACCTAAGTTGCCCCCGATGGCAAGCTAGCACCTTGCATGCAGCTCTGCTCCCATTGGTGTGTGAGTGTGCTCTCATTTGTAAGTCGCTTGTAAATGTAAAATGACATTTCTGTAAAGCTGCTTTGAGACAATGTCCATTGTAAAAAGCGCTATACACATTGATTAATTAAATTAAATTAAACAGCCAGACACGGTCGCCGAGGACGCGCCCGGCACGTTTGCATAATAATAACAACAACGTGAACTACTTCATGTACAGGCGTTATAATAATAATAATAATAATAATAATATGTATATGTATATAATCTCTCGGCTTGCACACGTGTGCTGTTTTTAGCCTCGACGTTCTTCACGTTTATTAGAAGCTTTCTTACCTTATTTTCTTGACCCCAGGACCAAACTCTTGGCGTGTCCGATCCGAGCATTTGGAAAGGATTTTGTCCAGTGACGATCAGAGCAATGGCGAGCATTTTAAAGTAGGAGATGAAATTTGCAGTGTATCTATGGGAAATCAAAGGCAGAGGAGCGATGTGTAAACACGTACACAGTGCTTACATGTACTGCGAGTGCAAGGACAAATCCACCACGAACCGCCTGCTTATTAATCTCATTTAGTCCGAAATGAAATTCCCGGTCCAATTTGACACTTCTTTGATCGACATGTTGGTCTGCTTTTCGTTTTCCGTTAACCGTTCTGTACGTCACGTTCAATGACGTTTAGTCCTTGCTAAAGAGAGCGATGCGGCGGCGCTTTAGTCCTTTATTATCTTGAGACTCGAACAAATCTGCACGCAACCACTAATTACTTACAGGGGTACTGCAGTATAAAGGCTTTTAATGTGGTTCCGGGTGCAGGTTTCCTTTAACTCGCATGAGGATTCTAGATAGATTTCTGGGCTTTTGTGTACAGAGGCATATTTGTCATTTCTGATAGTACATATAATGTGAGAAATGAGGTTGGAATTATAAAATATAACAGTTTTAAGCTACTGCCACAGAGCAAGTGTATAATATAGCTGAAGAAAAAAAAAAAAACACCACCACCACAGATTGGAAACCTTCGGTCCGGAACGTGTTTGGATTTGGATTGGCCTCGTGTATTTTTACAGCATTTTATAGACACACGCCCAACATCCTCTTAAATCATTATGAGGGGAAGTTTGTTGCACGTTTATAGAGCTGTAGACCGTTCAGGTGCGAGGTGGGGCACGCTGGATGTGGTTAGAACGTTTGCATCGTACCTCCAGGGTTGGGGATTTGAATCCCGTCTCCACCCTGTGTGCACATGTTCTCCCTTTGCATTGCGGGTTTCACTCTGGGTACTCTGGTTTCCTCCCCCAATCCAAAGACGTGTTATGGGCTGATTTCCATTTCTAAATTATTCATAGCGCGCTTACTTAATGCATTTAAAAAAGGTATATTTTATATATATATAAATCAAGTTTATAACAGTCCGGTCACTTAAATATTTCAACAGAACGCATAGGGCGGCTGTGGCTCAGTCGGTAGAGCGGGTAATCCACTAATCCACTAATCGTAGGGTTGGTGGTTGGAATCCCGGCCCGGGTGATCCCATGCCGAAGTGTCCTTGGGCAAGACACTGAACCCTAAGTTGCCCCCGATGGCAAGCTAGCACCTTGCATGCAGCTCTGCTACCATTGGTGTGTGAGTGTGTCTCATTTGTAAGTCGCTTGTAAATGTAAAAATGATATTTCTGTAAAGCTGCTTTGAGACAATGTACCATTGTAAAAAGCGCTATACAAATTGATTAATTAAATTAAATTAAATATATATATATATTTTTTTCCAAGATTAGGTCTGTAAAGACTAAGTGGGTTGGGCATTTGATTGATTCCCACCCATGATCATGAAGCCCCGCCTCCAAGATCTCACGGGTCCTGCATAGTGTCTATAAAATGGCTGACTGACAGGCGGCACAACCGAACACAAACAAGAATTCCGGACCGGAGTACGGTTTTTCAAACAGGTTTTCTCCGTGACGTAATAAACTTTTGCTAAGGCCACGGTTTAACCCACGTTCCACATCTCTTCCATATTACTTTGAAGTAAGGAATCAAATAAAGTCGACTTTTATGCAACAGAGTGCACTTTGGGAAAGAGAACTGACTTGTTGAGGAGTTTGGGAGGGTAATTTCCTCCCTCGATCCGGATGTCCGGGTACAGCTGGCTGATAGACCGGGAGTACTCCTGGAACACCTTACTGTACCCTCAGGAAATACTGAAAACAAACAAACACCACGATGTCAGCATGACGTCATTACAAAGCACGTTTACAGCATTATTCACCTTAAAAACCTGCCTCGACGGTTTTGTTTCTTCGACTACCTTGAGAATCAACCGCCCTGGCTCACTGTTGCCACCTTGTGGAACAACTAAGTAGTGCAAAAGCATTTCATGCGCATGTGCGAGCTGCAGTTACTCCGCTGATGACGACATTCGCGTCCCGCGTGCTGTACGCTCTTCCGAGCGCGCGCGTGCGTAATGGCGCCCTTCCTACTTCCTGTAACAGCACCACGCGCAGAGTAGAAAACAATGGCGTCTATGAAGCGTCTTGTAGCTCACACGGAGGGCCATTGGGGTCACAAGCTCGCTTTCGAGCGGTTGAGTTTCGATTCAAAATACTGAACTCTTCAGAATATTAAAGGCGGACCGACAAGCAGAACACTGCGGGGTGTAGAATGCGCTCACCAGTACTGGAACTTCAGCACCGGTCCTGTGTAGAATTTGGGTTTGTTCTGCCTGGGGGAGGTGCTCTCCGGCTCCGGGAAGCCGTTGGAGGCCATGTGGCGGTTCGCGGCCTGCTGCTGCTCCAGCTGCTCCGTCGCAGTCCGGCCAAGATAAATATCTCTCACCGTCACGGCCGTAAACAGCAACAGAGCCGTTAATATACCCGTGTGGCTATATTCGGCCATCTCTGTGTGGAAACCGTACTGGACCTGCACACAACACAACGCCCCGGTCCGGTCCGGTCCCTCACTAACAGGGGCGACAGGTTCACTCACTGCAGCTTCTCGGCCGGCTCTTACAGGGTTGCCAAATATGCGGAACACAAATCCCCAAAGTCAGATCTTGGTTGTTTAAAAAGTACAAAGTAACATCAAACAAGTATGGAATAAACTATATCTATCTTCATCTCCAGCTTCAACCGCTTACTCCTTTATCAGGGTCACGGGGGAACCTGGAGTCTATCCCAGGGAGCATCGGGCACAAGGCGGGGTACACCCTGGACAGAGTGCCAGTCCATCACAGGGCACAATCACATACACATTCATACACTACGGACACTTTAGACACGCCCATCAGCCTAACATGCATGTGTTTGGACTGGGGGAGGAAACCGGAGAACCCGGAGGAAACCCCCGATACGCGGGGAGAACATGCAAGCTCCGCACACACATGGCCCCGGCGGGACTAGAACCGCGGACGTGCTAACCACTAAACCACCGTGCGCCCCTAAGGAATAAACTATTGTGTATTAAAAACTGTCACATATTTACACTACCGGTCAAAAGTTTAGACACACTCATTCCGTATTTATTTTCTCCCCCCACATTTTATAATAATAATAAAGTCATCGAAACTCTGGAATAACACAAATGAAACTATGGATATTATGTCGCGATAAATAAAATAAAAATAATTGAGTATTTTAGCATGTTAGAAATAGTTAGACGCCATTTCCGCCTAGAATTTCCGGGTACTCCGGTTTCCTCCCCCAGTCCAAACACATGCATGTTAGTCTGATGGGCGTGTCTAAAGTGTCCGTAGTGTATGAATGTGTGTGTGTGAGTGTGTATGTGATTGTTCCCTGTGATGGACTGGCACCCTGTCCAGGGTGTAATGTTCGTTTTCTAATGAAAGAAATGAATACGTTGGCATGATTATATATTTTATATTTGTTGTGGATATGTGGCTGCACGTTGGCTTAATGATTAGCACGTTTGCGTCGCACCTCCAGGGTTGTGGGTTTGATTCCCGCCTCCGCCCTGTGAGCTCAGAGCTCTAATGTTCTCCCCGGTTTCCTCCTGGTTCACTGGTATCCTCCGCCAGTCCAAAGACATGCGCTGTAGACTAACTGGGATTTCCAAATTGTCCATAGTGTGTGAATGTGTGTGCGATTGTGCCATCCAAAGTGTCCCCCCCCTTTTTATTTATTTGTTGAAAAAGTTTGAAATATCCAATAAATTTCATTCCACTTCATGATTGTGTCCCACCTGTTGTTGATTCTTCACAAAAAATGACAGTTTTATATCTTTATGTTTGAGGCCTGAAACGTGGCAAAAGGTCGAACAGTTCAAGGGGGCCGAATACTTTCGCAAGGCACTGTGTATTAATGTTTAAAACGCCACACATTTGAATGGTAATGTTTAATGTTGTGGAAATCTTCGATGATGTCGAGCATCAGCCGTACAAGTCCCTGTGTATGAGCTGTTAGAAACAATACAAGCAATGACATATTAGTACGAGTTCATTAATATGAATCTATCACTCATGTTACAGCCGGAACTACTACGAAAATAATGCACACCTTCTGACCAATCAGATTGAAGCATTCTTCATCCAAGTAGTTCCTACAGAACCTACTACTGATACTACGTACATGTTAGAACGAGTTCATGAATATAAACCTGTGATAACCGTCAGAGCTGCGGTTATAGGAAATTAATCAACACCAGTTTTCTGACCAATCAGATTTGAGAATAAATTCAGCAGTACTGTGGAGTACAGCAGTATACTGTGGTATAAAACATTTATCAGACAGTGGTAAATATTTGACTTTCCATCAAGGGCCGGAAAACATCCATCCATCCATCCATCCATCTTCAACCGCTTATTCCTTTATCAGGGACACGGGGAACCTGGAGCCTGTCCCAGGGAGCATCGGGCACAAGGCGGGGTACACCCTGGACAGGGTGCCAGTCGCAGGGCACAAACATATTGTTCTATATTCACTTCATTTTAATCAAACTCAGGATATATACATGTATACTAGCTTAGCACATTTACTGTGCAGCTTCAAAACCGCTCACACATTCCCCTTGCAGAAGACAGAAACTCAATATTTATACCTAGCTGTATAGAACTTTTGCGTGGAAATCACGGACATGGCAATCCTGCTCCTCAACCTCAGGCGAAAGTTCCCGATAAAGAAGTTTCAAAATAAGAGTCCTGTTAAGGCTGGTGTCAAATATATATGCTGAGTTGTATTTTGTATGTATTTGTAAGTATTTTATTAAGTATAATTGCTATATAAGTCACACTGTAGTTGTAAAATTACTGACTTCAGCTCATTTGGTGAAAGATGAGTTTTTCACCCCGGAAAATAACCGACTCAATGGCGGCCCTTTCCACTGATGAACAAACACTTTGTGGAGAGTAATGACCTAAAATGTAGATATGTATAGACATGAATACATATATCTTTATGTAGATATATATATATACACACACACATGTCCGGGGTTCGAGTCCCGCCAGGGCCATGTGTGGGCGGAGATTGCATGTTCTCCCCGTGTGTCGGGGGTTTCCTCCGGGTACTCCGGTTTCCTCCCCCAGTCCAAAGACTTGCATGTTAGGCTGATTGGTGTGTCTAAAGTGTCCGTAGTGTATGAATGTGTGTGTGAGTGTGTATGTGATTGTGCCCTGCGATGGACTGGCACCCTGTCCATGGTGTACCCCGCCTTGTGCCCGATGCTCCCTGTGATAGGCTCCAGGTTCCCCGTGACCCTGATAAAGGAGTAAGCGGTTGAAGATGGATGGATGGATGGATATATATACTGTATATATATATATATATATATATATATATATATATATATATATATACATATATACATGATAAATGTTGTACATCTAGACAGAAAAATGTGTAATAAACTGACGCTGAGAGTCTGAGTAGAGCGACATGATCAGGATAAAGTCAAAGCCCTGGACCAAACACCACGTGACTCCACTTCATGTTCTCAGCAGTTGTGTGAAGTGCTGATCTCTTCTCTCTCTCTAAGATCAAGTTTGCTTGAGTCAGGTTTTAGTGGCTCATCTCATTTAGATTTTTCCACAGGGCTCCTCAAATCAACATTTCCTCTACTCGGGCTATAAAACTGCGTTAGATCTATTCTCAAGATATGCCACTGTATTAAAAAAATTATACCTTTTTAAAATGGATGATTTTTTGCCTACTGTACATTTGCTCATTTTCAGACATTGCTCATGTGTCGTCTGTTAGATCTCATTTCTGAATTATAACCATAAAATCATGCAGGTGTGATTATGATGATGATGATGCGGGTGCTGATAAGGTTATCAAACGAGTAAACAGTGTGCGTTTGAGTGTGTGTATCTCAGTTCCTGCTTCAGTCATGATTTCCTGACCAAACTGTGTGGAAAATATAGTAAAAAATATAGTGTAGTAATATCATTACAGGCCTTTAAACCACCAACAACAAAAATAATTAAAATGTATATATTAAATGTTTTAAAATTCCAAAAGTCAGCCACTGATGAGTAAAAGGAATATGGCAGGCACTTAAAAGACTCGTGAGGAAAAAAAAAGTCCCTCATGTTGAATGAGATTTAACAAAAAAAAAAAAAAAACACGTAATGCTCATCAACTGGTTAAAACCAACCATATAGTGAAGCATGGTGGTGGCAGCAGCGTGCTTTGAGGGCACTTTCCAGCAGCAAGGACAAGGAGACTTGGAAGGGATAAATTCGGCCAAATACAGAGAGATTATTGAAGAAAACCTGCTGTTGTATGCACACAAGCTCAGACTGAAGAGAAGGTTCACCTTTCAACACGACAACGGCACAAAACATACAGCTTAGACAATGCTAGAGCGACTTCATGACAAATTTCAGTGGCCAAGCCAAAGCCCACACCTGAAACCCATAGAACATCTGTGGAGAGAGCTGAAGACGGCTGTTCAATCCCTGTCCAATCTGATCGAGGTTCAGAGGATTTTCCAGGATGAACGAGAGCGTATACATTACCTTTACATACCATTATATATTACCTTGGGATCAGCTGGTTAAGAAGAATTGCACAAATAACTAAGAAGTAAGTTTTGAAATATGCTCAACGGTAAAGGACTTGAAGGTATAAAATAGACAGAGTATGCCCCGCCCACCCATAGAGTCTGCCCCGTCCACCCACGGAGCACAGTCAGTTGTACTCCCTTGTCTCTCGGCTGTGGCATCGTCCAGACGACCTCCCCTTAAAAGTTATTCTCGATGAAACAGGATTTGCTCTTAAATTCTCTGGTTTTATTTTCAGGCATTTTCTCACATCGCATTCAGGTTTCTGTTAACAAAATCCTGGAGTTCACTCAGGGGCGTGATTATAACTTTATTTGAATAGACACTGCATTAAGCAACAGTAACATCATTAAACATCATAATAAATGTTTGATAAAAGTTGAACATGGTGAATAAATGGCTGAAGATTGAGGTTTATTAAGATGTGTGTGTGTGTGTGTGTGTGTGTGTGTGTGTGTGTGTGTGTGTGTGTGTGTGTGTGTTGCATCTCAGTTGCAGCAGCCTATTCCTTAGACTTTCACAACACACAGACCTTTGTGTTTAGGCGTAGTAACACTGAAACACACACATCAAAATGATCTTATCTCCTGTCATCTCATTCAAAATAAATGAAACTTTATTTTTTGACATACAATACAATAAATCACATAATAAAATGATCAGATACTCACATGAAGCCTTGCCGTGAACAGTGTGAGCCTGTCTTTTTAGACTTCAGGATCTTATTGGTACGAATTTTGCCGTGGAAAAAGGTGAAACAGCAACCCTCAGGATTTGTGATATGATTAAGAGCAAGAGCTGAGTGAGACAGATGAGGTATTTTCATCAGATAGAAACTAATGATAATATAAATGTGCCTAAAATATCATAGACAAAAAATTATTCAACCTTCAGATCTTCAGGTAATGACATACCCTTTGATGTCGTCTTACTACTACTACTACTACTAATCATAATAATCATCCATCCATCCATCTTCAACCGCTTACTCCTTTATCAGGGTCACGGGGAACCTGGAGTCTATCACAGGGAGCATCGGGCACAAGGCGGGGTACACCCTGGACAGAGTGCCAGTCCATCACAGGGCACAATCACATACACACTCACACACACATTCATACACTACGGACACTTTAGACACGCCAATAAGCCTAACATGCATGTCTTTGGACTGGGGGAGGAAACCGGAGTACCCGGAGGAAACCCCCGACACACGGGAAGAACATGCAAACTCCGCACACACATGGCCCTGGCGGGACTCGAACCCTGGAGGTGTGAGGCGGACGTGCTAACCACTAAGCCACCATAATAATCATAATAATAATTATTATTATATGTAGTAGTAGTAGTCTTCTTTTGAACTTTGTATTGCTCATATTTGACGAGTAATTAATACTAATACAATTCTAATTCTTACAGAAATCTCAGATGAACTCAGTTTTACACGTGTGTGTGGGGTTTTCGACACTTCACATGTTATGCCTTATGCATTTTTATGTTTTATATCACATGTAAGACATCATAGTGGCGTTACAGTATATACACTGAGTAGTCATTTATCAAGTCCATATCCTACATACAGTGCCTTGCGAAAGTATTCGGCCCCCTTGAACTGTTCGACCTTTTGCCACATTTCAGGCCTCAAACATAAAGATATAAAACTGTCATTTTTTGTGAAGAATCAACAACGCTCTCCATCCAACCTCACTGAGCTCGAGCTGTTTTGCAAGGAGGAATGGGCAAAAATGTCAGTCTCTCGATGTGCAAATCTGATAGAGACATACCCCAAGCGACTTACAGCTGTAATCGCAGCAAAAGGTGGCGCTACAAAGTATTAACTTAAGGGGGTGAATAATTTTGCACGCCCAATTTTTCAGTTTTTTATTTGTTGAAAAAGTTTGAAATATCCAATAAATTTGGTTCCACTTCATGATTGTGTCCCACCTGTTGTTGATTCTTCACAAAAAATTACAGTTTTATATCTTTATGTTTGAGGCCTGAAACATGGCAAAAGGTCGAACAGTTCAAGGGGACCGAATACTTTCGCAAGGCTCTGTAAGTCACTTTAAAGGTCCTGTACATGAGGTAATACCTAATAAATATCAAATAGAACTATAAACATGTGTGTGTGTGTTTGTGTGTTTGTGTGTGTGTGTGTGTGTGTGTGTGTGTGAAATATATATTGTGTATTTATCTAAACTACATATACAACTAATGTTAAAAACACATAAAAAGTATATAATAAACTCACGAAGTGTGTCTGAGTAGAGCGCCATGATCAAGATGAAGCCCAGGACCAAGACCACACGTCTCATCTTCATGTTCTCAGCGGGTCTCTCTCTCTCTCTCTTTCTCTCTCTCTCTCTCTCTCTCTCTCTCTCTCTGTCTCTCTCTCTCTCTCTGTGTGTGTGTGTGTGTGTGTGTGCTCGTATATGTAACATCAAATTGTCTTTGAGTAAGGGTGTATCGGTTTATTATTAGCCAATCGAGTCCAGTTTCCTTCACCTCCTGTACATCTACACACATCTTACTCAACTCACCACTTCCTCTAGTCAGGCTCTACAGTTTATCTAGGAGACAATAACTGATAAATATAATTATAACGCTCATCCTTTAAACGTTAAACATCTTCATGTATTAATACAGCCTAGATTTGGGTGAAAATTTGATATGTTAGGCGATATAAATGCATACTTTTAAAAAAATTATTTGAAAGATTTGATTCCGACTTTTCGTTAGCTTTGTTTCCCGGACAATTTCCATGTATCTGTTAGATAACACATTCATGCATTTAATAAAGTTGAACGATCAGTCGATTCACTCATATATATATATATATATATATATATATATATATATATATATATATATATATATATATATGTGTGTATTTTGAGCTGTTGGTTTCATCGAGACCATTGAGCTGTTGGTTCTCAGCTGGACACGGGTGGGTTGTTCGCTTCAGGTTGGAAATATTTAATCAATTTGTATAGCGCTTTTTACAATGGTACATTGTCTCAAAGCAGCTTTACAGAAATATCATTTT
>JAFFST010045839.1:133985-151570 GCA_022414735.1 Noturus placidus | reverse complement strand
CATATATTCACATCTAATGTTAAAACTGGTGCATTTCCGTCAGATTGTTATTCGTGCACATTTCATGTAAAGATGTGTGGTTTAAAAAAAAAAAAGCTAAACAAAAAAAAAGTCAGACCAGAAACTGGAGGAAGGGGGTTGAACATATGGTCAAACAGAGCACTTTCTAATGGCGTATTAAATATCCTCAGACAGGCTCTCGGGCGCTGCGCGTTTAGACCCTAAAAGCCGATAATGTATGAAGCTTCCTGTGCTCGCCGCCCGCTGGGAACACGATGATGGTTTGGATCAATTATAGACTCTCATTCTTCGTCTCAACCCTCCCCCCCCTCCCCTCCCCCCCTTTCCCTGCTACACAAAGATGCGCGGTCATCATCAGCGCATGAGAATGAAAGGCCTGCACCATTCATGCCCATCATTTTGGGCACAATTGAAAAAAGAAACACAGTGTGTGTGTGTGTGTGTGTGTGTGTGTGTGTGTGTGTGTGTGTGTGTGTGTGTGTGCACGTCGTCCACAGAAAGATCAGCAATTTATTTTATTTTTTTAAAGTGCCAAAACACTAAGGACATCACAGGATAGCAGCAGGTAAACAGCACGCTGTTATAAGTAATAAGTGCATTATGACAGCTCTGAAGGCTCACCTGTCAGATTTGGCGAATTTGCGGAAGTTTTGCCTGGTTAAGTCCTGATGTGTTTGCGGCTCAGCTGAAATGCCCTGCGCGCGCCGCGTCCTCGGCTCGATCACTTGCGCGCTCGGTAACACGGACTGACACTTGTGCAGTCTCCTCTTCAGCTCGTGTATCTCATCCTCTCGCTCTGCCAGGCGCCTCTCTAGCTCCCGGATTCTCTCCTCCTTCAGAATCAAGATCTTGGCAAAGTCTTCCTCCAGGTCGCTCATCTTTATGGCGCGCGCCAAAAGTTTAATCCCGCAAGCGACAAGATGCGCGCAATGAGAGTGAACACAATTCGACCAGAAAAAAGAGCTCGCTTTTGAAGGCAGGAGTCCGGTGTGGAACAAGGGAGCGGCGGCGATGGTCCACGTGTTTGCGCTCGATCGAAGTCACCGGGAGAAGAATGAGACAGCGGCGAAGACGCAGGGCGCTGATGGGGATGGTGATCACCTCTCATCCAGAGAGCAATTCTGTCACTTTACACACACACACACACACACACACACACACACACACACACAAACACACACGCAAGGAGAGAAGGATCGCTGCCGTTTCTGATTAGTCATTCATTTCCGGGATGAAGCAAATCCAGAGTTACTGAAACCCTCACTCAAAATCTCAACGTCGAGCTAAACTCAGAGCTCGGCGCCTCGGACGAGTCACGTGGTGTAAAGGATGACGTAGCTGAGTGTAACTCGACTCGACTGTTATGAATTGTGTTGTGTGGGCTAACATTCATTTGGACGTTGACCCGACGGCAGAATTTTGTCTTATGAGTAGGACAAAATGGTCATCGCGAGCTGCCTGTGGATAAACGGTGTAATCTGTGCATGAGCTACTTTTCCTTTCCTTTCACCCAAAGTGAAGACTAGGCTGTCTGTTTCAGAAGTCTACAGCAGACTCTCAGGAAACTGTGTAGACCGTGTCATGACCGGGGTCAGAAAAAGTGCTCATCAACGCCCGGGTCACTTAAACTAACAACTACGAGGTCCATTCACAATTCCTGACTGTGTCATTAAAAGAGAGAGAGAGAGAGAGAGAGAGAGAGAGAGAGATTAATAATAATAAGCTTAATAAATAAAACTTAAAACTTCTCATAATATCGTGTGCCATGCATTTTCCAGACATAATTTTAGAAGTACTTCATGACTGAAAACAGCATCGGTAAATAGGAATGATGAGAAACAATGGATGGATTAATTTAATTTTGAATATGTAAGGATCTCGATAATTAATTGAAAATATATACATATAACTGTGGTTATTACATACAGCATCTTGATTATTTTAAAAGAATGTTGGCCATATTGACTTGACTTATAGGGTTGCAAACAAAAGCCATATGCCTGTTTATTATACAATAGTTTAGGTACAGTAGATTGAGTTTATAATACAGAGCATCCCAAAAGTCTCAGTGCATGGGAGATATTAACACTTTTTAGCAAAAAGTCTTCCAAAAATGTTCATAATTAGTTTATATTATATATATTTTAAGAAAGCCTTTGACAAAAGAAGAACATATTGAAATCATTCTCATGGCTGGATCGGGAAGCTGTTGCAAGGTTGTCATAGACTTATCAGGAAACATGGTAAGCGCATCACACACGACACTGTTGCCAAAACTTATTAAGAAATCCAAAAAGACTGGAAATGTTGCGAACCAACCGAGAAGTGGACGCCCACCAACATCCACTGTTGAAGGTGGTGCTGGTGTACATCGTCCCCTAAACAGTATATGGATATTTTTGGGACACCCTACATTAATAAACACAGTGGTTGAGGCTTTGTTGTGTATTTCATTATAATCAAAAGTACATCCTGTGTCTCTCATTATAACCAAAAGTACATCCTCTCTCTCTCTCTCTCTCTCTCTCTGTTTCTCTCTCTCTCTCTCTCCATCCTAGTGCCCTAGTGGTACTATGCAGTAATGCAGTGTTACCCTGTTCACCTGAGGGACAGATAAGATTTCAGGTATTTGAGGGTGCCCTCCAGGGTAAGAGCAGGAGCAGACATTACTCATCTCATTCTTGTTACACTATCCAAAGCCAAGATTTAATGGACCATATGACACTGGTGTCACCTCTCAATCAGTCCTGCCACTTGAATGAGATGCAGGACAGTGGAGATAAAATATCCCTGATATTGCACTTACATGGCTGACATCAATTGGTGTCCCCTCAAAATAACTCCACACACAGCCATTAATGTCTAAACCGCTGGCAACAAAAGTGAGTACACCCCTAAGTGAAAATGTCCAAATTGGTCCCAAATTGTCAATATTTTGTGTGGCCACCATTATTTTCCAGCATTGCCTTAACCCTCTTCGGCATGCCAACATGTACTGTGACATACTGAAGCAGAACAGGATCAGTATGCAGTATTCCAACATGATAAAGACCCCAAACACACCTCCAGGATGACCACTGCCTTGCTAAAGAAGCTGAGGGTGAAGCTGATAGACTGGCCAAGCATGTCTCCAGACCTAAACCCGATTGACCATCTGTGGGGCATCCTCAAACGGAAGGTGGAGGAGCACAATGTCTCCAACATCCACCAGCTCCGTGATGTCATCGTGGAGGAGTGGAAGAGGACTCCAGTGGCAACCTGTGAAGCTCTGGTGAACTCCATGCCCAAGAGGGTTAAGGCAGTGCTGGAAAATAATGGTGGCCACACAGAATATTGACACCTTGTGCCCAATTTGGACATTTTCACTTAGAGGTATACTCACAGCAGTTTGGGTTGAGTTATTTTGAAGGGACAGCAAATTTACACTCTTACACAAGCTGTACACTCACTACTTTACATTGTAGCAAAGTGTCTTTTCTTCAGTGATGTCACATGAAAAGATATAATCAAATATTTACAAAAATGTGAGGGGTGTACTCACTTTTGTGAGATACTGTATATTGTGCAACATTTAGTTCCTGTCTATGAATTTGATTTAGTTTTGAGTGCTGATATTGAGTGTAACCACTTTTGGATGTTTCACTGTTTGTATCACTCCACTCATCTGTGTTCACCACATAAAATTCCACTACCTACTTTGAAACAGTTACCACAGTAGTGGTAGCGACATCAACAGCGGACATGGCTAATTATGCTTTTCAGGAATATAACTTTTGACTTCAAATATAAAAGCTCGTCAGATTAAGATGAAAAGGATGAAGGGACACCAGTGTCAGCAGAAGCACCTTTAACAGGAACTTACAAATCATTGTGAGCGCTAGCCAGCTAGCTGACATGCATGGGATCTGTTTTGAGTAGTGGAGCAAAAATAAACAGAACATTTGTCCATATTGTGTCTGAAATATCTACTCAATATTAGTTTTTTTTTTTGTTTGTTTATAGAAATGTTGTATAAAAGCACATATATTAGCTAGGCAAGTCACCTTGTGGGTGCCTGCTACGACTCTGTAGTAGCCAATTCATCTGTGAAAATGATTGCCTGAACCACTCTTTCACAATTTGAGCCCAATGAGTCTGGGCATTGTCATCCTGTGCTGTTAGGGAAGAAAAAATCCATTGATGGGATAACCTGGTCATTCAGTACATTCAGGTACTCAGCTGACTTCATTTTATTGCAGCATAACGTTGCTGAGCCAGGACCTGACCAACTGAAGCAACCCCATATCGTAACACTTCCTCCAGAGGCTTGTACTATAGGCACTATGCATGATTTGTGTATCGCTTTTTGCTATTCCCTTCTTTCCCTGATGCTCCCATCGTTTTGATATGTTAAATCTGTACTCATCAGACCAGATGTCCTTTTTCCATTCACTATTAAACATAGCCATGAGTTCGATTGTCGATTTTTTTTACGATGTGACTTCACCATGCATTTTAAAGATTTCAAATCACGATCATTCAAGATTTTGAACATTCGTTTTTCCAATGATATTTCTGCCTCAATGTTTTCAGTTCACCACTCTCCTTCCAGGATTTAATAATGTGTTTTTACCGTTCTTAACCAAATTCCAAGGATTTCAGCAATGTCCTAAGTGTTTTTCCCACTAAAATCTTTTCCACGACCATGGGATACAAGATGTCTTCTGACATGGTTGTTTAAGACATGAGAAGCTACACAATGCATCAGTTAGTGTAAAACAAATTGTTGCCAGCTGAAACATATTAGTCCCTGCAAAAACGATCCAATCTTAAGTATGTGCTTATTTAATTCCAAACAGCAACCTTTTTTTGTCCAGGCAGTGTAGGTACTGGTTCAATTAACTCCCCCAAATAAAATAAGCATCTTCCTATTTTGGTGGTGCAGCTATACTAAATCTACACAAGTTCTGAAGGAGTGTGATTTTGAGTAAGTGCATGGTGATCTGGTGGACTGGGACAGATGGTCTGGTATACCCAGGGTTCCTGGGATACGCTCCAGATTCACCATGACCCTGACTTGGACAAAGTGGTTATTGAAGGTGAATGATTGAATTGTCCTTTTTCACTCACTGCAAACGATCCTCTCTGAAGCCCACAAAATAATGAGGCCTTTCACATTTTGTCATCAGGTAAGATTCCATAATTACAAACATTACTAAAGTCTGCTTACAGATCGCATTGTTATTTCATTTCATGAACACAAATCTATGTTTGCTGCTAATGAAAATGTGCATATTTCCCATTGCTTATGTTTAAAAAATGACCATTCTTCACCTGAACTATAGAGATAATTATCTATATACAGTACTTAATTATCAATTGGCAGATGCACCTGTGTTAAAGGGCAGACATGCCCTTCATTGTCCTTTTCAAGTATGTGCTTATGAAATATGGGGATTGCCTGTAAAATGAAGCAGTCCGTCCGAAATCCTCAGGTCAGAGGAAAGCCTGTCTTTTTTCTTCTGACACTAACATTTACTGTCTGCTTAGAGTCTGTCAGCTGGCAATTCTCACCATGCTGATTTTCCTGCTCTATATCTATCTTGATTTTCCCATCACCATCTGTCTCTCTCTCCTTCTCTCTTTCTCTCTAATCTCACTTATTGTCTCACATTGTATCACTTTCTCACTTCCCTAGACTTGACATGCCAGGTGTATTTTTAGATGATTGCTTTGAAACTTTTTTTTTTTTTTGCAGAGCCCATTGATTAAGTTCTATCAGATCTGTGCTACCTTTCAAATCAAGCATGAGAAATTCCATTGTGAGCATTCCTCATCTCATAGACTCACTCATTATTACACAAGGTCAGAACACTCACATGACACTCACATATTATATTATCTCCTTGGGATAGAATGTTTTAGCACCCTATATTATTGTTAGTGATCTACAAAGCTTCCCCCAGCCTCTAATGAGACATAGTTAATATGAACCTTGTGGTATCATGCATTGCTTCGGCAGCATGTATGACATCCCTTAGTCTTAATATAGTTTACTAATGTGTTATTTGTGTATCCATCTGTTTGAATGGCTTCACATGCTTTCTTTTTGCAGCCTCACATTCTTATGGTGCTAAACCGTTCTGTAGGCACTGGTTATAACATATCATAAAGCATAAAGACCCATCCGTCAGCTATGCAGTGTCGAGTGACATTAATTGCAAAGAGTACAGCATAACGCATGCCTTAAAAGGAGCAGATCTTTTGAGGTAAACTGGGGTGTAGACAGCAAACAGAGCTCTACATCTTATGTACAGAACAGTTCAGAGGGTAAACACTGAGCGGTTTCTTCTCAACTCACAGCACAACTGTCTTACGCACTAGTTTTCTGCATACCACCTGTCCTAAGTATAACTGCAGTTCAAAAACAATTTGCACGTGCTGTGTCCTGTATATTTAGTGTTCATTTTTAGTGATCAATTATGCAGTGAGCTGTATGCTGACATAGCTGTTATTGTATGTTTGGTTTTGTGTACAGCCTCAGTAAATGTGTGCATGTAGTGTGTGTGTGTGTGTGTGTACGTGTGTGTGTTTGTGTGTGTGTGTGTGTGTGTGCATACGTGCATATTTCATTAAAAAAAAATTGTAGTTGTAGGGCTTAGTTACAAAAAGTTGCCAAAAATAATAATGTAATATAAGAGCAGGGACCAAATGGGAAAAAGTAATAGATTATTGATGACTCTAAAGGACATACTATATTGGCTCTATAGTGGAATAGGCCCAATTCCAGAGGGACACATCATTTCCGTTTGATAGGCTGGTTTGCTTCAAAATGGATCTGTTGAAAACCATTTAACAGGGCATGGTGGCTTAGCGATAAGCATGTTTGTTTCGCACTTCCAGAGTTGGGGGTTTGAATCCTGCCTCTGCTCTCTCTGGTTTCCTCCCCTAATCCAAAGACATGACTGGCATTCTTAAATTGTTTAATGTGTGCCACAATGGATCAGTGCCCGACCCAGGATGTCCCCTGCCTCATGCCCAGAGTTCCCTGGGATAGGCTCCAGGCTCCAGGCTAAGCAGTACAGAAAATGAATGGATGGATGGAAAACCATTATGTGTCATTTGCAATAATCTGCACTGCATTGTACCGTATTTATGATTTATGGTAATGCAGCTAAATGTGCACTTTCACTTTACTAAAATTATATCTTTACTTCAATCTGAAATCATGGTATCCATCTAAAGCAGGGATTATTTTAATCTCTAATCACTAGCAGTCCACCCTATCTGCAGACAGTGAGAACTAATAGTTTTTTATTGACATTTTGACTTGTTGGTATACAGTATCCTAATTAGGCTGATGTGAGAACAAGAGAAATTATTAGCTGCGAGCTGTTTTGTGTGCGCTATAATAAATAAAACCGATAAAAAAGAATTGTCCACTTAACCACTGACTGCACTTGATTGCTATACAGAGACAATAGATATGTTTATTTTGCAGAAAACATCTTCCTGTTGCAATCACAGTTTTCAGTTCTCATTGTATAGGGAGATTATACACAAGTGCAAAATACTTTTATCGTGGGAGCAGAAGAGAACCAACACCATCAAGCTTCCAGGGAAGACAGAAAAAGGGCAGATGATTTACAACTCACTCACTACAGGTCAGGACATGAGTTCAGCTAGAGGATAGTTTACATGCAGTTGAAAAAATGTGCTAATGTAACTTGTGCAAAATATATAATACAATTTTATTTTGACAGTGATGTACAATAGTTTGTTTCAGGAAAGTTTTGCAGCCATAGCTGCTTTAACTCCACTCATGAGCAAGGTAAAAGATTCAGTAGCAAGGAATGATTCAACCAGAAAGGAGTAAGTATGTTTCTGTTAGCTGGTGTGTGAGTCATGGAGGCAGGTATGCCGGGTATGCTTATTTACACAAAGCAGTGTCTGCGCTGTATGGTCATCAGCTCAGGCTCATAAACCTCCAGGAGGCTAAAGATAGCCATAAGTGACTCCAGGAGCAGACGTAAATCACCACCATAAGAGCCCCATTAAAACTAGCACTGTACGTCCTGGGCACTTCAGTAGTGGATTTAAACCTATGCCCATATGTTTTGGGGGCTTACTTAATGACATCACTAATCCCACCCAAACCAAATAAAACATCAAGCTTTTTAGTGCCTTCTTAAGAAAACAAGACTGCATGTTTTACTGTTCTCTTGTCAGCAGCAGTGAAGGGCTGACCCCTGTGTTGAAAAGCATTGGTCCTGCCTTTCTCTGTGAACTGCACACCAGGTGGTTTAGTGCCCAAAACAGTCCTATGACCTGCAGAGACCTCAGACCTCAGCTCTGCCCCTTCTGACATGCATTCCATAGGCTCACCACCTGCAAAACTCACCAAAAACATATAATTAAGGGGTGGTGGGATGATAAAAATGTCCATAAAGCAGACATGTTAAATGGGGGACGGGGCGGGACTTTTCACATTCAGGCAGAAATAAGTGATAAGTTAGTAGTAAAGTCGAGCATGTGTTGAATAATTCAAAGACACTTTTTAAGAAGGCGCATGTGACTGTGCTCATAATTAAAAAAATAATCAATTTGTATAGCGCTTTTTTACAATGAACATTGTCTCAAAACTCACTTGTTTTTAACTAATGGTTAAAAAAATTAACCATTAATCATATTCAAATTCATGTTCAAAAGTAATTATCATACATATTTCTGTCATCAAGGAAGTGATTGTGATTAACCCCAAATAAAGACTGGCTGTTTCTTTTGGATTTTCTTTTGGTAGAATTTTCTTGGGTTCATCCCAAATTTTTGAAAGGAATAGATCAGAGAAGTTACAAAAAAAAAAATCCAAAACAATAGATGTGCCATAGAACACCATGAAGGCCATCATTAATCAGTGGAGAAAATGGGGCGCCACAGTGACATTACAAAGAACAGGACGTCGGTCCAAAATTGATGAAGACTTATCAGGGAGGCTGCGAAGGGTTCTCGGCAACATTAAAGTAACTGCAGGAACATCAGGAAAGTACTGGTCACTCCCTGCATGTGAAGATTTCTCGTATTCATCATGTTATAGTGCTGTTTCTCTTCAGCTGGGACTGGTGCTCTAGTTACGATAAAGGGAATCATGGATAGCACCATGCAACAATCTATTTTGGCAGAAGCACTGCAGGCCTCTGTTAGAAAGCTAAATGTGAAGAAAATTTTGACCTTCAAGCACAATAATAACCCAATGCACAAATCCTGTTCAACAAAGAAATTATTTTTTAGAGTGGCCCAGTCAGAGCCCAGATGTGAATCCTATCGAAAGCCTGTAGAATGATTCAAAGAGAGCTGGAGCATTTTTTTTCAAGGAAGTGTGTGCTATGTGTTATGTGCTTTGTTGGCAGGCTTTTACCGAAAAAAAAAAGTCAGTCTGAGTGCTGTATTACAAGCAAAAGGTGCTTTAACAAATTATTATTTATGGGGTATACACACTTATGCAACCAGGTTATTACAAGTATTTATTTTTCTTGTTTTCCATTTTCTCCTTTCTTGTACTTTATGATCATTTATGGTTTCATTTTTATGTCACAAAAACTTACTATTTTAACAGGAGTGTCTAGACTTTCTTCATCAACTATATATGTAGAATACTTTTTTCTTTTCTCATGATAATATCAATACTTAATCCTTTATACCCTTCTTTACAAAAATTATTCTAAGCTTTAAAATTATATTTAAAAAAATATGTTTAAGAAGCACTTCACAAAAATGCCAGGAATTAATAAAATGGATAAGAACAAAAACAAAACAAAACAAAAAACAACCCTAAGCTTTTTATTCAGTTAACCACTTTAATGTAGAATACATTTAAGGTGCAAATAAGAATATATGTAAACATTTCCACTTCCAAAAGATCCCAATTCAATGTTTTCCAATTTACAGGCTCTGAGATAATTCATTCTATTTTCTCCAATATTTTAACCACATTTTTTTAGCCAGATACCAATCCTGGGTATTGGATCGGTGGATCAACATCATCTCTAGGGTGTTGTTTTCCTTCTTCTTCTTTATTTCAGTGTTTTTTTTTTTTTTAGTCTATCAGTTTGGGAAATCGTTTCAAACCCATTTTCACTTTACTACTGCCAATTTTTTCTTCTGCCTGTACATCCACGAGTGTGATTACATACTTTCTGTCTCTGTGTGTGGTGTGTGTTTGTGTGTGTGTGTGTGTGTGTGTGTGTGTGTGTGTGTGTGTGTGTCCTTATCTGTATGTCTGTTATAGTCCCCAGAGAGGCAGTCAATGGAGCCATGATCTCACCAGGCCTCCCAAATCCTATATTTCCCCAGTGGCTTCCACAGTATGAAACTAGAAACTAAGTGACAGCAGCAGTGATCAACAAAGAGACAAAATCTCACATGTCCTCTTTATCATGTGCTGTCTTTAGTAACCAGTTCCTGGTTGAGGTGCAGGGAAGAGAAAGTAATATTATAATCACTCCAATTAACGGTTTGGGAAAAGATGGGAAAGAGAATATGATCTTCTGTCAACTTAAGCCAATCTAAGTACAAAATAAATCTTCCAGTAAAACAATGTGATCCAACGCTTCCCTGTTAATCAAGTGAGGGAGTCATTACCTCATATGGAGTTGAGTTCAGGTCTCTGACAGATGATGATGAAAGAGGCAGTCCATTTGTTTTTAATTTCTGGCTTGTACATTATCATTTATGTTGTTTGCCAGTGGTTGCCTGGTAGATGTTGGTAACACCATTGCATTTTTTTGCTTAACATAAACGGAAAAGCAGCCACCAGTCCAAATTTATGAGCAAGACACATGTCCGGGTGTATGTTCCACAGTGTAAAGCTTGTTTATATGAGGAGAATGTAGAATATACAGAGGGTGGTGTATTTGAACATAGATTTCTGAGTTTACAAACCCATAAAATCTAACAGCATAAAGTTCAAGCTTTCTTGAAACAGCCTAAACATACTCAAACTTATTGTTGTGTTGTGTCTCAGGTCTCTCAGGACACTGGGTTTATTCTGAAAGTTTTGCATGGTTTTCATGTCCAAGGACCAGCCTATTAATCAGACAAACCTTTATGAAAAACAAAGGGCTCTCATAAACTTGGCTCTTTTTCATTCAGTCCTTTCCATCTTCTTATTATGGTAACATAATGTGCAACATAAAATATTCAGGTCACGCTCCCAAACAATAGATCAGTTCTACTGATATGAATAGCTCTGAGTCTGAAATTCACAAGCAGCTGCCAAGCCCAAAATAATGATTGGTATTCAAGTTCTGAATTCAAAAGACTTAGTTTTTAAGTGACACATTGTGAATCTGTGTGAGAATGTGATCAAGCAGCTAATACAGCAAGGTACATTATAGCACAGTTGGCAATCTACCTCTCAACCTGTTGACCTCTAGTAAACCAAAAATGACAGAGCTACTCAGAGTTTATTCTGTAAGGTCACTGACCAGGCCCAGACAGGAATTCAATTCAAGTCAGGTCTCATTGACTACATTAGTCTGGACTTAAAGCATGGACAACAGCTGTAGCAGAGACTTGATGTTTTTGTGCTATTGAAGTAGCACAGATAAAATTATGATTTAAAAAAAATAGCAAGATATTGAAAACACAGTTAAAGGATACTTGAAAAGTTTTCTTGATGATGATCTGTTACTCTGTTTTACAATGCATACAATTTAGCAAATATACAAATAAATAATGAGATATCATTAAAAGAACAAGAATGGAAGAAGAGAACAGGTCAGTTGTTGGGATTGTGAAAGGGCAGGAGCAAGACACAGTACAAGAAAAAGAGGACAAGATAGTGGAATTATTTACAATAAATTTATAATGACCAACTGTATATCCTGCCATCTATTGGCAATGAAGAATAAGCTAGAGCTAGTGCTAAATGACCCCAGATTACACAAAAGTGTACAAAAAATACACACTTTACTCTGATATTTTGCCCATGGGCTACAATTGTCAGAATCCTCAAGACTGCATTTTTGGTAGAGTGATTAAGGTGTTGGACTACTAATTAGAAGGTCATGAGTTCAAATCCCAGCCCTGCCAAGCTGTCACTGCTTGGGCAAATCTCTTAACCTTCAACTGCTCAGATGTATAAAATAGATAAATGAAAGTTGCTCCAAATTCCCTAAATGTAAATGATTAGCTCTGTGCACTTCCATGACAGTATATGCACTTCTGTGCAGTTTCCAACAGGAAACTTGTGATCATTGCAACAATGAGTATTTCAGTTGTCACCAAAGATAAGGTCACAGTTGAGATTTATTTGTTATTCACAATTTATGGAATTTTTAAAATCAAGATTGAAATGATCAGACTATTATTAGTAAAATTTCATAAACCCTCTTTTATATTGGAGCCATTCTTACTTACATCAGGCCACAGCAGCCTCATGTTAATTGTACAATAAAGTGGCATTTACACAGGGCATTAGTAAAATTTATTTTTCTGAACAGCACATGCATGGGATCAAGCTAGAAAAACTATAGAAATAGAAAATTAACACTATCTTCTGCATTGTATAATGACAAACCCAATTGCTGGTAACAATAGCACTGTCAGTGTAGGCTATAACAATTAAATGTGATGTGCAATATATATGTGTAGATAGTTATTATGTGCAAACAGCAGCATTGGATTTAACTGAAGTTATCTGGAATTAATCTGATAAGAGCAGTTTTAATCTTAAATTTGACTCACTGACCAAAAAAATGTTGAGAACCCCTGCTCTAGTAAATGCTGGTTTATGAGACTTGGGTATGAGTATTCCCTAGAGGCAATACCAAAATAAAAACATGCTGTTTTATAAAAAATGTAGGTCTTAAGTAAACTAATAAAAATAGACAGTATTTCCCCAGTGGTTTTCCTTACATTCACTGTGTTTTAAATGGGTAAATTATTCTGTAGTCATGTGCATAAAGAGTGAAGATGTCCTGTAGAGAATGCGTGTAAGGCATGAATTCTCTTCACATGGTGAAAGTTTATTATTTTCCATTATGAAGTTCTGAAAACTATAGGTTTAACTGCCCTGCAACATCTGAAACAGAAGCTAAGTTCTAGCATTTTAAAATGTGCTTATGCCCCCAAAAAAGGGAGTAGAAAGTTTCATCAAAATACTCCATTCTGACTCCACTGAGAGATCACATTGATTGTCTAAAAGCAACTGCTCTTTATTTATTTGTAGATAATGTAATATGTAATAAAATATTGAAATAATAAATATGACCATGAAAATCAAAGTGGTCTATATACAAGCTTTTATTCTTTTTTTAGACTAATAGACTGTTCAGAAATCCCACTCAGAAATACAGTATATTGTTTGGCTGTTGAAAAAGGCTAATAACCTTTATAGATTATTAGAATTCATTATATCTAATGAAAAGATTTTGTGTCTTCAATTACCCAGTTACTCCTCTGCCATCTCTATATTACCCTAATTAAAATGATCTTATCCTGATTTAATACATGTATTATCCTCAGAAAATAGGCGATTTCCTGTAAACTCCCTGCCTACCTCTACATGTGCATCCTAAGTTATTTATTGGGAAAATAACATTTATTACACACGATATAACATTATATGAAACATCTGTTATGGAACAAAAGTAACTAAGCTTTAGTACTAAGCATCATCCTATCATTTAAGCTAAGAATATATAGTTCAGTCATGGCATTTAACAAACCGGAGTTTCATTGTTAAATGTGAACTAATCCCTGTTTGCACTTTTATCAGTGCTGAAACAATTACTGATTCATTCTGTGAGTTTTCTTCTGTTGGCTAAATTCCCCACATTTTAAATTAGCATTCAAAGATTGCAATAAATGCATTGTGGATAATTTGGTAATTACAGCTGGTATTTACAACTTCCCTAGTGGACTAGTGGCTCTCTGGGTCGGTTCCAGGTCAGGAAACCATCCCTAGCCACTGGAGGGCTGCACAAGACAGTGCACTCTCAGTGCCAGTCCCAAGCCCAGAAAATAGGGAGGGTTGCGTCAGGAAGGGCATCTGGTGTACAACTTATGCCAGAATCAGTATACGGATGGGTGATCCACTGTGGTGACACTGAAACAGGAGCAAACAAAAGAGGAGGAAAAAAACAGCTGGTATTTACAACGATCTGGCATAACATTAACACCGCCTGCCTAATATTGTGTACATCCCCCTTGTGCTGCCGAAACAGTTCTGAGCCATCAACACATAGACTCCAAAAGATCTCTGAAGGTGTGCTGTGGTATCTGGTACTAAGATGTTAGCAGCAAATCAACCTTATCAAAGTGGATCAAAACTTTACGTTTTCCCATTTTTTCCTGCTTCCAACACATCAACTATGAGAACTGACTGTTCACTTGCTGTCTAATACAGTATATCTGACCCATTGAAAGATGACATTGTAATGAGATAATCAATGCTATTCATGTCACATTTCAATGTTTTAATGTTATGGCTGATTGGTGTATGCCGTTTTCCAATGGAAATTTTAGCCATTTATTTGTCTTGCTATGACGCATAACCAACAACTTGGTAAAACGACATTTACTACATTCATTCATCTTCAATAACACTGTATCCTGGTCTGGAGCCTATCCCAGGAGCACTGGGCTCAAGGCGGGAAAATTCATTCCGGATGGGAAAATTCATTCCTGTCCATCAGAGGGCACTATGCACACTTGACTTCCCACCTAAGGGCAATTTAGTGTAGACAATCCACATATGTGCATTGGTTTTTTTTTTTTGGAGGTGGGAGGACCCGGAGAACCTGGAGGAACCCGACATTAATAATAATCTTTATTGGTCACATATACATTACAGCACAGTGAATTTTTTTTCTTCGCAATGTCAGGCAGCTGGGGTCAGAGTGCAGGGTCAGCCATGATACAGCACCCCTGGAGCAGAGAGGGTTAAGGGCCTTGCTCAAGGGCAACAAGAGCAGTGCTGGGGCTTGAACCCCTGACCTTCCGATCAGGAATCCAGAGCCATAACCACCAAGCGACCACTGCCCCAATTAACATGGACCAATTAACATGGGAGAAAATATGCTAAACTCCACACAGTCTCCTGAGCTCAGGGTAATAGTAAATGGCACACTTACATAGCACTTTTATCCAAAGCGCTTTACACTGTGACTCATTCACCCATTCACACACACACCAATGGTAGCAGAGCTAACTTGCCATCGGGATCAACTTGGGGTTCAGTGTTTTGCTCAAGGACATTTTGGCATGTGAATCATGTGGGCCAGGAATCGAACCCCCTAACGATTAGTGGAGTACCTGCTCTACCACCTGAGTCACAGCCACCGCAGAGTCAAAACTGGGCAGCAATGTTACTCACTGTGCTACCGTACCACCCCATTCAATTGAGGAAACAATTAAGCTAGCAATTAAAACATATAAGAAGATTGATCATTACAATTATAGCTGCAACTATAGGCCTAGTATATACTCAAAACGAAAGTAAGTATACAACTATGGAAAGTGTGGCAAATATGGGGGAGAGATGACATTAATAGCTGATGCAATAAACTAAAATAATCCTGCCGAATACTCCGGAATGTGGCATGATGGTATCACATTAAAGCAAAGATCAGGAACCTTTTCAGTTATCATAAAAGCAAAAAAAAAGGTACTATTATTGCATAATTATAAGAAGAGTTAATATAAATACCATTTCATAGGCCATTCAGGCCATTTCACACTTTGTGTGTTCTTGACCTTACAGCCTGCACTTCACCTAATAGGCCTGTAGTTGGCACTTGGACTTCATTTAATCAAATATGATAGTTTCATCAAATGGTAAATCAAAACAAAATGCAGTACATAAGTACTACTTACCATTAATGCGACTTCCAAATACACACATTCATCTGTTCGTACGGGTACTCGATACGCGTTGTCTTTTTTTTTTCTTTTAGCCATTCACCTTTATTTAAAAAAAAAAAAAAAAAAAAAAAAACACCCTAAAAACATACTGGCTATGTAGTTTACAACTGATTTATGAATAAGATCAGAAAATTACCACTCTACTCCACATTATCCAATGAAATTTGAGCTTGTTGTGCCACAACTCAATTGGTTGGTGTATACATGACAAACAGGCATCGATTATGTAATGTTTTAAAATATGTAATATGTAGAGTTTTATTTGAACTGACGCACTAGCTTTCGTGATTCGTGATTATTTGTATTTATTATTTCCTGCCTTCGAGCCATAGGCAATCACTGAAAGAGTCAAATATGGCTCCCGAGCCATAGGTTACGGACCACTGCATTAAGGGCTGTAAATATAGAGTGAGTGTGTGACTACACCACACTGGGACTTTCACCCAGGGAAATGTTAAGCATTTAGTACACTAATTTAGTTAAGATGCTTAGGTTTGTTATATCAAGAAACAGGAGACATGGCTTCCATTAAAAGGGGACCATGACTTATTGAAAATAACCACCAGGTATCAGAAGAGACATAAACACACTATACACAGTAATCAGGTTAAAGCTGAATCAAATACAAGCAATGAATAAAATAAATAAATAAAATAATTACACAAACAAAACAGATCACAAAAGAACAAAGCAAAAAGAGCAAACCCACGTGCAAAAAGCTAGACTAACTACCATGCAGGTTTGTGGACCACCACTGGGATGCTGGCTGTTTGGAGCATACCCTACAGACCACTCCACAACACACTAGTGTGCACAAGCTCTCTCTCTCTCTCTCTCTCTCTCTCTCTCTCTCTCTCTCTATCACCTATTAGTCGAGACTGACCTTCGGTCACTTTATGGTTCAACACTCTCCACGTATTTCATCGATGTGATCCACAAACCATTTCGGCAGAAGTAGTGGGGTAGTTTGCCATTGCTTTCCCCACCCCTCCACATTTATCCGGGCTTGGGACCGGCGTGTAGCTGCTGCCAGTCACACGGCTGGGTATACATACTCACACACCCATTCATACACTACGGACACTTTGGACACGCCAATCTGACTACCATGCATGTCTTTGGACTGGGGGAGGAAACCGGAGTACCTGGCAGAAACCCCCGATGCACGGGGAGAACATGCAAACTCCGCACACACATGGCCCTTGTGGGACTTGAACCCCGGACCCTGGAGGTGTGAGGCGAACGGTGCACAAGCTAGTGACACCCAAAATCAACACAATGAGTTCTACATGCAATAGACTAGACTATGTAATAGACGGCACTCAAACTCCAGACGTGTGAATAGTATATAGCTTAGCCAATAAAGAAAAGGGTAGCTAAAGACAAATAATAAAAAGAAAATAAACAAAGATTTTGTTTAAAATCTGGGAGTGGAAATCTGCTTCACCACACAGTCAGAAAACAAGAAAGCATATACATGAAAAATTTCTACACTGTTTTGGTCATTAATAAATAAATATACATACATACATACATAAATACATACACACACACACACACACATATATATATATATATATATATACAGTGCCTTGCGAAAGTATTCGGCCTCCTTGAACTGTTTGACCTTTTGCCACGTTTCAGGCCTCAAACATAAAGAT
>JAFFST010045839.1:106642-118324 GCA_022414735.1 Noturus placidus | reverse complement strand
GTGTCCCACCTGTTGTTGATTCTTCACAAAAAATTACAGTTTTATATCTTTATGTTTGAGGCCTGAAATGTGGCAAAAGGTCGAACATTTCAAGGGGGCCGAATACTTTCGCAAGGCACTCTATCTATCTATCTATCTATCTATCTATCTATCTATCTATCTATCTATCTATCTATCTATCTATCTATCTATCTATCTAGTTACTACTTAGTAAGACAAAAAAATATTTTGCTTAAGGTGGGACTCCAATCTAAAATATAATAAGTTGTGTTTCCACTATCGTGTTTTTGTATTATAGTTTTCTCTACATGAGTATTCTTGTAGCTTGTTTCTTTTAAATATAATGGTCATATTTATAGCATAGACATATCATACATTCCATGCATACTGTTTGCAGAGTATGTTAATTATTATTTATTTATTTTTGCTCACCAATGTCACATGCATATTCATCGCATCTAAAATTAGTTAGCTTAGAAACCTAACTGGCTTATAATAGCTCCATGGTCTACATGTTAGACAGTTATGCTTCAGTGTGCATTCTATGTGAAAATTGCATATTACTACACACTACACTACACATCACATATCATCAAAGATGTCTGTAATGACATCAATGCCAAAGTGGCATCCATCCTATTCCTCAAACTTTCACATTTCTTTTGTGAGGTCTCTGATACACAGAAGAGCATGTCAGACATACACTGGGATCAAAAATATTGATTTCAAAAAGCTTCCATTTAATTTCAATTCATTTTTTAACTTGTATAAAACCTGCTCATTAAACGGCTTTTAGAGAAGACTAACTATGCTAACTTTGCTATCATGGTCTGTTTAGACAATCATTTTTGCTATTTCTCTAGCAATGGTCTCTAATGACTTCAGTGTAATTGCTACAGTGAATGCTGGATCTGTCAAATCTCGCTAATCAATAAAGTCTTCATCGTCCACTTCCCCTGTGATTTCCCCTCATTTCTATCCTAATTGCTCTTTTTCATCCGACAAGGTTCTGTGCCGTGAGCAAGGTGTTTGTGTGTCCCTGTGTGATATGTTCCATTTTAACTCTATATCCCCCTTTTTGGCCACACATTATTGACATATGGTATTCAATTTATGGCAGCACTGCATACCATGTCAGACTATCCCATTTGTCAAGAACCATTTTGCTCTTAATCTTTAGTTACAAATTTCCCACATAAGACTATTCCACACAGGCTGTTCTGAATTGCATATACTTGAACGAGTGTGCTTATGTTAATGAATAGGTTTACTAAATATTTTAAAATGTTCCACTGAAATGGACAGGACAGGCCAAATATGCTTGATTTTGCTGGGCATTTTTTTTTTCTTCAAAATTTGAGGTGTAACTTGTGGAGATTGTTGTGCTTTTTTCATAAAACTACTTGAATTGGTGAAATTGCAATTGCACAAAATTGTCTTTCGCAGTGATGTTTGTTTGTAGATGAGACCTTTTACCTGTACTCACTTCTCACGTGAATCGAAGAGGGCTTTGGCTGAATGCGTGTTGTGATAACATCACACGATGTGTCTTGGCACAAATCTGTGGAAAATCTGTGGTATTTTTAAAAAATTGCAAGCTCTTCCAAATATTGTGGAGTTTGCTTGATTTTGCATTAAATTCTGCAATCACAAAATCCTGAGGGACTGCTACATAGTCATGCAAACCATATTAATATTGCTTTTATTAAACCCTAACCTAACCTAATAATCTAAATCACAAGGCAAATCATATGGTATTATTTGAAATAAGTACAATACTATTTGCCTATAGTAATATTTTTTACTTATAAATAATTAACCTGTATCAGATTATTATCGTTGATGATTTCAGGTTAAATAAAAATCCTGAAAGATACCTGAACCTTTCATGGAAAAAAGATTTGTTAAAGTGTGTAACAGTGGTGTAGTGGGTAGCAGAGCTGCCTCGCTGCTCCAGGGCTAGATTCTGAGCTCAAGCTATTACCTGTATGGAGTTCTGCATGTTGTTCATGTGTCAGTCTAGGTTTCCAGTGGGTTCTCTGGTTTCCTCCAAGCATCCAAAAACATGCAGGTAGGCGGACTACAATACTACAATAAATTGTCCCTAAGCGTGTGTGTGTGTGTGTGGGGGGGGGGGGGGGGGGGGGGTGATGGACTGGCATCACATCCGAGGTGTGAACTCTCTTGCCTTGTGCCAAGTGTTACTGGGATAGTTTGCGGATCCACTGAGACCCTGAAGTGGACAAAGTGTGTCCTGAAGATGAATAATTGAATGAATGCCATGTTAAAACATTTTCACATAGCATAATTAGTAGGTAATGCCACACAGTTATTTGATTTGCGCTTATATAATGTCACAGTTTACAGTACTCTGGACTAGAAAATTCTGCAGTGATGAGTATGACAATAAGACACTATAACCCTGCTCACCTTGGTTTTGAACTTACAGTTCATACAACTCTCATCATATGATATGGCATATAGAGAATTATGGGTCAATTAAGCCACAGAGAGAGATGACCATCAACAACGTGTGTTCCACCCCCATCTACTAGAAGTTGACCTTTGGGATTTTTCTTGCAAGGAGAGCACACTTACCTCATTGTGTAGTGTGTGTGTGTGTGTTTGTGTGTGTGTGTGTGTGTATGTGTGTGTGTGTGTGTGTGTGTGTGTGTGTGTGTGTGCGTGTGCGTGTGTGTACTTGTACTTATGGGCTTGATGACTAAGGAGTGAAGGTCAAAGTGAGACAAATTCTTTCTCCCCTGCTGTCTCTCACATGCTCTCCCTCTGTGTGTATGTGTTTGAAATAAATTGATCAACTTAATTTAACCAGGTGGTGGTAGTCAAAGAGCAAATTATTAGGCTGCATTAGGGTATTTAATAGCCCAAATCTTTGCAAAATATAACGCCTCCTCTTTGGAAAATTAGCTCCTGTGATGGTGGGTCATTTTTCCAACAATGCTGATGCTGTTTGACTTACAGCCCCATATAATTCACGGCCATTCTACAGCGAGAACAACTCATCCTCAGTATTACAAGCAATACATCTCAAGGGAGCGATTTTTATCGACATTTCCCATTACCGACTCTTCAGGTTTATAGAGACTGTCATAAATATCCTCTCCAGTTCAAAATCAGGATGGGTCTGTGTAGGATGAAGAGATCAATTGTCAGATGTGTTGAGTTGAGTGTCACACAAGCCAGTGGGTCAGATAGACTGTAAAATAGGCTCACCAACTTTCTGAAGGAGACTTACATGGCACTGGATTAAGATGGAGGTCTGAATGCAAACCTTATTATGACATAAAGGGTGAAAATGGACCTGCAGATTGTTTACAGGACACTGTGTCCCTGCTGAAAAATCCAGCTTAGTCTGACCAACTACCACATAAGTCAAACCGGTCAAACTTGTAGACCATTTTTGCAAGCTGATAAGTGCTTGCAGATGAAAACAGTTTCTTAATTACTGCTACTAATCAGTCCATATGTGATTTCACAGAGTTTATTTGGTTGTGTGTGTGTTTGATTGTTGTGGCTGAAGATGCTTGATTTTTTTTCTAAATTTGAGATAAGGTAAAATTCCATGACATTTCCCTGACTTTCCCTGACCAAAATCTTCAATTTCCATGACCTACTGTACGAAGAATGGTACAATGTATTGCCTGGGTACTGAGCAGAAAAAAACTAACTATTTTAACCCATTAAATGTGTAAATCGATTTCCTTGTTAACAGACATTTTAGCTGTACTCATGATCAACGCATGTGAATCAAAAAGGACTTTGACTGAATATGTGTTAGTGATGACATCACACGATGTGTCTTGGCTCAAATCTGCAGAATATCTGTGGTAATTTAGAACAATTACAAGCTCCTCATATTATAGCGGAGTCTGCTTGATTTTGTATTCATTTCCGTGACTGCAAAATCCTGGATAGACTGACTATTTGCACACTAGTTCACAAAGTTGTTTTTTTTTTTTTTTTTTTTTTTTTACAGTAAGGCAATGACAAAACCTCAAACATTTATTGATCAATTTGGTCAAGTAAAAAGGAAGCTGGAAAGTAATTTGCCGTCTGGCAAACACGGTCTACCAGTTTGCATGTGTTAAGGTAGGTGGTCAAACTAAAACCAAGTGCACACTGTGCGATCTTTAATAGTCCTTTGTGACTGTTGCTTGTCAGACTGTACAAACACGATCCCCGCTGTAAGTTGTGCCACACTGTAGGGATCTCAGATGTCATTATTTTCAGACTGTACGACAGTCAAGATGCGGAAAACAGACGCACGGAAGAAGACTCGTACGGTGTAGGAGAAGTCACACTACACGACTGAGGCTCAAATATTCTGACATGGGCAAATTTTAATCAGAGGACAAATCTGATCGCAACGGTCATTAATCGGTTGTCGGGGAACATGTCAAACTAGTGATCACAGACAACAGATTTTGACATAGGATTATAGGAATCTTTTAGGATTCCCAAAATTTCTCAGATGACCAAACCGTGGCCAAAAGCATACAGTGTGAAGCCGGCAATAGCTGGATTTTTTTTCTGGTTGTGTTGTGTGCATGTCCACCTGGTGCATGTACGACACAACATAACCTGTGGTTTTCACTCAAATCTGTAATGACTGAATGTTGGTGCACTGAATAATTCAAGATAGAGCGGGACATGTGTGTACGTTTACGCAAAGTATCAGTCACATTAGGCTAATTTTCTGTCAGCATTTCTCACCGTTTCATTGTTCACATCAGGGTCACTGTTCAGGTTAATAGGCTGCATCAGTATTCATCTTTTTCTTTTCAGTTTTTTTTTTTTTTTTTTTTTTTTGAGTAATATCTTACCTCACGCGTTATCGGTTTAAACACCTTCCCAGAAATGAATCTACACTCAGATTTCCAGACAGACGAGCACTCCACTGAGTAACGGTTAACGGCGTTCCAGTCGTTTCCACAGCCAGCCAATCAGCACGCGGTTTGAATGCATAGCTAAGAAAAGCGTCCAATAAAACACGCCGTTCTTCAGGAAGTGCACTGTGCAGCTTGCGTTGCCAGGAGAGCCGTGCGCGAGACGAGAAGCGCGCTAGAGACTGCCGCAGAGAGCGTGATACCTCTGGGTTTGTTTGTTGTTGTTTTTTCGTTTTTGTTGTTTTTTTTTTTTTTTTTTGCTCCTCCGCAGGAAACCGATAAAATCACACATTTTCAAAGGAGTTTTCATGCTTTTGCGACAACAAGGACATTATACAGGTAAACGCGTTGTAATTTCGACTCGACCCCCAGAGCAGAGCAGTGGAGGAGTGTCAGGGCTAGCCTGAAGTCTTCTCTTGTGTGCGCGTTACCAACACAGGCGACGCTGCGATTACTTGATAATTCATTGTAAATTATTTAGGCGACGACAGAATGTCCAGTCTAGTCTCTCCACGTGAAAAGAAACTCAAGACTGAAAACGGTGCCACGGTTAACCTCACCGTCGAGACAGCTTTGAGTGTCTTCATTCAAGCATATGCTCCAGTCTACAGTCATATGTCTGAACATTCTCTCCTCCCCTTGTAGAGTACAAGCCTGATTCATATTGTGAACGACTCATGAACGTGTACGTTATAATAATAATAATAATAATAATAATAATAATAATAATTTTATGTCGTTTAATGTTGTTTTGGCAGGGTGGTCGAGGTATGACACTGACCAGAGGCTCCTTCACGTACTCCACTGGAGAAGAGTACAGTGGTGAATGGAAGGAAGGCAAGTCATTCTTCCCCTATAGCTCCTGCTTCATTATTAAACTCAATTCCTCCTGCTTTTTCAGACTATTGACACTGACATTTTGTTTCGACTCATATCTCTTGTCAAGTTAGGTATGCTCTGTACCGCATTCAGGATTAATATCAGCATTTAGTATGTGTAGTGTATATCTTTACTTTATATACAGTACTACAACTTACATTTTCATGAAATGCATTTCTTGAGCGTTCATAACTCATCGGTGATGCTTTGTATATTTTCTGCTGTGTGTATCAATTCCAAAGACAACTTGCCACGAAGCTCAATCTTAAATGCCACCCTCTGACTCAATCCCTGAAGATACTCCTCTGACAGCTTTTAAAAGCTTACAGTGGATTGTAGTCTTGAGCTGCAGTAAGATATCTAGTGACAGAAGTAGCTTGGGAAATGAGCCGAAAGGAAATCCTGAATTATTCACACCACGCCTTTTCAAACAGGAAAAAGGCACTGGCTAACATCTAAAATATTTGATTACAATTTGTGTTACCACAGATATCCAAATTAGAAGCCAAAGATTTGCATTATGTGTCCTATACAGGAAGGAGACATGGTGTGGGACAACTGAAGTTCTCTGATGGTACTTGTTACAAGGGTCACTTTGAGAATGGCCTGTTCCATGGCTCCGGGGTGTTAATGTTCCCTGATGGATCCAGGTGAGAGATTAAGTAATCAAACTGCAATCGTTGGACAACATAGTGATACTTAAACATTTATCTATCTAATAATTTGTTGTAAAGGTAGAGAGAGATCTTATAATTATTGAACAGGCATGTTTTATGATTAGTTTAGTGACACTGAACCCCAAGTTGCTCCCAATGGCAAGTTAGCACCTTGCATGGCAGCTCTGTTACCATCGGTGTGTGAGTGTGAGTGTGAATGGGTGAATGAGACACAGTGTAAAGCGCTTTTGATAAAAGCGCTATATAAGTGCGCCATTTACCATTTAGTTTTATGGATTATTGTCTGTTATATGTGTACAGTAAAAATCAATCACTGTTCAATTCAAGGTATGAAGGTGAATTTGCCCAAGGAAAATTCCAAGGTGTTGGAGTTTTTAGCAGATCTGATGGGATGAAGTTTGAAGGAGAATTCAAAAATGGTCGTGTGGAAGGACATGGTAAGAAAAGAAAAAATTGTACCATATGAATGAATTGTTTACATGGATTGTTTACATATTTACTCATATATTATGTTATCAAATTCAAATAATATTGGAGTAATTTTAAAACTGTCAGATGTGGTATTTTATGTGAATTTTGTTTAAGGTTTTGTTAATTTCATACAGAAAATGATGGAAGATGTGCCCCTGCTTAAGCTAAGAGTTAGTCAGTATCAAGTATATTTTTCTCATATGAATTCATAGGGGTGCCAATAATTGTTGCACACATATTTAACAAAAAAAACAATTTGCAATGGTTTGATATCCATGAGAGCAGAGTGTTTTTGTGATTTTTTTTTTTTAACAAAAGATCAAAAGTTTATAAAGACAATTTTTCTCAGCATTCTTTACTCATATTTACCAAGATTGCCATTATTAGTGGAGGGCACTGCATATGAGGGCATTGTAATTTTGTCATCAATTGAGTTAGCATTATAGTCACCCTATAAATTTAACACATTGTAATTGCAGCTCAGCAATAACTTAGCATGTCCTACTCAGAATCTTCAGTCATTAAAATATTATAACGCCATGTTTTTTCTATAATTTACATAACCTTTGATGGCTCCATTAACGATTTCGAGAGTAATGGTCTATTTTGCCGAAATTTCCTAATTGAGAATGAATAAGGATATTGTCTGTTGTTTTGGCTTCCCATGCAGGCCTGCTGACATTTCCGGATGGTTCCCATGGTATTCCACGGAACGAGGGGGTCTTTTCTGACAACAAGCTGCTGAAGCGCGAGAAGAGCCAGGCGGTGGTGCAGAGGGCCAGGAGCTCAGCCTGCACTGCACACAGCCTCTCTGTATGATCAACACAATAATGATCTGATAATCACCATGCTGCTGCTCCCAGATCAGCTTCCCAAACTCCACTCTACTACTGCAGAGGAAAACATCGAGAGTGAAACTGATTCAGGAGCTCCACATATCTCTCTCTTTCAAGTAGGCGTTGCAGCAGACCCTCAGGAATGGATAACAGGGTTTCCTTTCCTTCTATCTCTCTTTCTCAGTGATGGTCTGCATCTGATGCCTCTAGCGTAAAATATATATATATATATTTAAAAAAAACTGAGTGTGAACTACTTCGTCTTAGATATGGAAAAACCAAAGTCACCATCAACAACATGGGGCTACTGAGTGTTCTGTATGCGGAGTCTGTGTGCAACAGTGAGTTAATTTGCCTTTTGTGAGACTGTGATTTTGTACCTTTCTTTATTATTTATCTATTTATTTAACATGTTTATTTAAATGTTATTTCAAGCACTTTTTCCATTTTGGTAAAATAATCTGAGTTAAATTTAAATTCTTTTAAATGCATATCACAATGTAATGTCTGAATTTGTATATACCTCATGGAAAACAGCATTGTATATCCAGTATTGATGTTCAAGATAATCAGAAGCCTATACATGTGGTGGACTTATTTTGAGTACAAAGCCGATAATGTGCTTTTAATTGAAATCGGGCAGTCTGGACAACGAAGAGTTCACGCAGGTGCTCCTGTTGAATGTGTATTCTCACCAGTGTGTATCATTTATCTTCGTGCACTTTGTGTAGTATTTTCTTGATACATGTAAGGACAGAAAGGTGTAGTCCAGCTCTGCTGACTTTAATTAGTGTAACTGCACTATAAAAGCATGTATCTGATTTGTTTTTATTATGAATGGTGTGAGAGGGACTAAGAAGTTTGCCTCTTAATCTTCACTATAATAGCATTTATCCAGTAATTGTGGGTATCTTCTAAGAACTAACATAACCATGGGTTAGGCTGTAGTCTATTAATCCAGCTGTCAGTGATGTATTCTTCTTATCATGCAATTCATGTAATTTCTGTTTTTATCATCCAGTTAACCACAGCCGATTGGAAAGCTGGGAGGGGGAGGAACAAAAACTAAAATTATTAAAAAGTGTGTGTGTGAGTACAAATAATTTAAGATATTATAACTGATACACAATTACAACTAATATTTTTTTCACTTTTTTATTTTATTTTTGTTTGCTGTAACTGTAGTTACGCTGTTTTACCATGTGCAATGTCCAAAAGAGGAGCTGTACTCATTACTCATTTCTATACTGACACCAAATGTGTATTAACTTCAGTATTTACTTCTAAATTTGGAAAGACAAAATGCAGAAAATCTGTTTTCCTAAAGAAAAAAAAAAAAAAACAGGAATAAAAAACAAATTATGATGTGCTAAGTGAGTGTTTTATTTGCTGAATCACTCTGTGCAAAGAGAAATATCATTGCCTGATTCAACTCATCCACAAAATTACCTGCCCTACAATAATGCCTGAAATGACAATTTTATGTAACACCGAAGGCAGGACAGGATTTATTTCACAAAACAGCGCTCTCTACTGGTCATACTGGTAGTTAGCATATAGAATCAGGGAAAATTTACACTAGGCCTAAATTTCTAAAATACATTACTCCAATAATTTTATTTATTTATTATTTTTATTTATAAAATAATTTTATAAATACTTTTTTTTTGCAAAGATTTTATAAATAAATAATTTTATTTATTAAGTGTACCAGCAAGACGATATTTAGATTTCTTTTTTTTAAAGAATGTGTTTCATTGATTTATTATTTTATGGCATGTTGTATTTGTAGTGGAGATAGTGACTGTGCAATGGTCAACACAATGACACTGGTAATCACTCTTCTTTGCTTCATGGTGAAAATCTCAAATAATTTTCTTTTTTTAATTTCCTTTTCTTGTTTTTTTTATGTAGATATGTGTTAAGGCACAACATGTATTTACAGTGCAAAAGAAGATTCAAACTATCTTCCAATGTAGACATTTATCATTCAGAAACACATGCACATATTGGCAATAAAATTAGCAAAAAGCAAATGAATGCTACTCTAGAATCCTAAAGCTTGATTAAATGCTTGAACAAATGGTGGTGGAAATCAATCTCTCACCATAGACAAAGTGCCAGAAACCTAGAGGTCACATGTTAGCAGAGCCACATACAGACATTTCCACTCTTTGGAAACCTGAACAGTGTGTGGGTGTGTATGCGCATATTTGTATGTAATGTTTACAAAACCATCCCACATATTGACTTACAAATTGGCACTCTTGGCATATTGGGGTGATGGAGTAACGGTTATCTTTCGCTAAGGTTTAATTACAACATTACAAAGCATGATATTGTGATCCATGTGACTGGCAAGGGTACAGTATATCCATATCACTTGTGCAAAACGGTAACCCCTGATAGTAACCGGAAACTATGCACTAATGCCTCTTCACAAAGCCTACTGTTAAGTCAGGGACAAAACAGAAATCCTAACCCTGCTCCCCCTGTGTCCCTGGAACATGGCATGTATTTAAAAAAGAAGGCCGGCACATTTGTGCTTCAATGCAGTTAACATTAATGTGGGTAAAAATGACTTTGCATGCATAAGACACCATTTCAATCACAATGTCAACAGACGATGAATTGCACATGAGTTAATAATGTCAGTTACTGTTTTACCTGAGCATCGCAATGTTCTACTCAATAATGTGGCCTTGCTTATGATGCTTGAAACTGTGTAATGTATTGTAAAAATATGTTGATTATTAACCAAATTGATTTTAATGAAAACAATGCTGAGAGATTTTATTTAAACAAATAGTCAGTAAGATGCTGTAATAGAAGTGATTTTTATCAATCTTGTATCCACATCTGCGTTATACACCTGTGGGTCAGATATGAAAAAATCGACCATTTTAATGGAATTTAAATGATACCAGTTTTACTGTATAGTTTTACTGATGCAGTGATGTCTAAACACACCCATGTGTAATATGCGGATAAATATCAGTCAGTAATTCTATTCCAGTGAAAGAGCATACATCTTTCCATGTGAGGACACCAGTGTCATCAACTGTACATTCTAAAATGTGACCTTCAAGCCAGGTCATACTATTTCATTTGCTCCAGTTTCTCCAGCATCTCCTTAGTGTCACACTGCCACGTCTTCACCTGCTCCGTTGCTGTAACACCCTCCTGAGAAACAAGGATTTGCACTCTAGTACAGTACAGTGAGGGAAAAAAAGTATTTGATCCCCTGCTGATTTTGTACATTTGCCCACTAACAAAGAAATGATCAGTCTATAATTTTAATGGTAGGTTTATTTGAACAGTGAGAGACAGTACAACAACAAAAATATCCAGAAAAACGCATGTCAAAAATGTTATAAATTGATTTGCATTTTAATGAGGGAAATAAGTATTTGACCCCTCTGCAAAACATGACTTAGTACTTGGTAATGACTTAGTACCTACTTTTCATTTTCATTGCTCTGGCTGAGGGAAGGAGGTTCTCACCCAAGATTTGACGGTACATGGCCCCGTCCATCGTCCCTTTGATGCAGTGGAGTTGTCCTGGTGGTCTCATCTGACCACCAGAGGACAACTGGGTGAAGGTGTTGTGGTCAGATGAGACCAAATGGAGCTCTCTGACATCAACTCAACTCGCAGTGTTTTGAAGAGGAGGAATGCTGCCTATGACTCCAAGGACACCATCCCCACCGTCAAACATGGAGGTGGAAACATTATGCTTTGGGGGGTGTTTTTCTGCTAAGGGGACAGGACAACTTCACTGCATCAAAGGGACAATGGACGGGGCCATGTACCGTGAAATCTTGGGTGAGAACCTCCTTCCCTCAGCCAGGACATTGAAAATGAAAAGTAATTACTAAGTCATTACCAAGTACTAAGTCATGTTTTGCAGAG
>JAFFST010045839.1:88317-106622 GCA_022414735.1 Noturus placidus | reverse complement strand
GTTTTGCAGAGGGGTCAAATACATATTTCCCTCATTAAAATGCAAATCAATTTATAACATTTTTGACATGCGTTTTTCTGGATTTTTTGTTGTTATTCTGTCTCTCACTGTTCAAATAAACCTACCATTAAAATTATAGACTGATAATTTCTTTGTTAGTGGGAAAACGTACAAAATCAGCAGGGGATCAAATACTTTTTTCCCTCACTGTATATATTATATGGCCAAAAGTATTTAGACACCTGATCATCAGAACCATATGTGCTTGTTGAACATCCCATTCCAGTGCCCAGTTTGCTGTTACTATAACCTCCACATTTCTGGGAAGGCTTTCCACTAGATTTTGGAATGTGACTGTGGGGATTTGCCCATTCAGTCACAAGAACATTAATGAGGTTAGGCAAGAAAGCCTGGGGTGGAGTCGGTTGTCCAGTTCATCTCACAGGTGTTCAGTACAATTCAGGTCAAGGCTCTGTGCAGGTCTCTTGAGTTCTTCCACACCAGCCTTGGCAAACAATGTCTTCATGAACCTTGCTTTTTGCACAGGGACAGTATTACGGCGGAACAAGTTTTGGCCCCTTCATTCCAGTGAAGGAAATTTGCATTGCTACAGAATACAATGACATCCTAGACAATTGAGTGCTTCCAATTTTGTGGCAGCAGTTTGGGGAAGACCCACATATGGGTGTGATGGTCAGGTGTCCATATAGTGTATCTAAAATTCATTTCACCTTTTTCTACTAATATACAACAAGAACAAATATGTTTCCCTGCACTTAAAGAGCTCTGCAATACTTACAGCATTCTTAATCTTCATGTCTGCTCCTGCCAATATTAGCGACTTGACTATTTTGTATCGGTTCAGTCTCACAGCATCGTGCAACGCAGTATCACCCTCCTTAAAACAAAGTGAGTAATGTTAATGGTATAATAGAATACATGACATTTACACACTGATTAAAGTTATAAAAAAAAGTTTATTTGCTGAAAACCTCATAGTTCTTACCCGATCTTTGGCATTAATCCGGACACCACTGGACACAAGATGCTCCACAACTTCCCAGTGGCCTGTTCTGGTAGCTACATGTAATGGGGTGCTCAGAAGCTGTGGGTATCAGAAACCATGCACTGACTTATAAGAATTTGCATTAATGTATACAGTAATCTATTTATACACTATCATATCCAAAAGTTTGTGGACATCTGAACATAACACCTATGTGTTTTTTTTAGGACAACTATATGGCAGGTGTCCACAAACATTTGTCATACAGTGTATCTCAATTTTGTAGAGGTCTTTTACTTTGTCTTTGACATTTAAATCAGCTCCTCTGCTCTGCAAGAGTTTAAGAGCAGCTAGACTTCCACCCCTGCAGGCCCAGTGCACAGCCGTACATGCCAACTGAGAAAATACCCAAAACATAGAATTTAAGTCTGTGCCATAAATGAAAGAAACATTAGGTGAACAGAAACTCAAGTTTTCTCACCCGGTCTTGGAAGTCGATGTTTGCTCCCATATCCAGTAATCTCTCCAGAATATTAACATGACCCACAAAGGCAGCCCTATGAAGTCCTGATTTTCTGAACTTAAAAAAAAAAGTTATTTTTGGGGGGAAATATCATCATTGAAATGTAAGTGTAAAGGACATCAGAAATACCTCATCAGCTGTGTTTGGGTCTCCTCCATCTGCTAAGAATTTATTAACCACTTTGAGGTTTCCATTTGTGGCTGCCTTTAAGAAGTTTTCACAATCCAGAGGATCCTATATGATAAAAGCACAGATTATAAATTTAACTGTAACTGAAATAAATGTAAATAACAAATGAAAAGTATTATTAAATGGGTATGGAACACTAATCATAGGTTGAAGAAATAGGTATTAATAAATGGTTTACCATGAAATTTATTTAAATAATGACCTTACCACATGAATATTGTATAGGTTACTCGATTTTGCTGCTTTATTCTTCATCTTTTTCCTCAAACAGAGCTCAGTTATATTTTCAGCACCAACTAGATCCACTATCTCATGCCTAAGATCAGACGAGGTCTTCCTCACCCGCTCCTCCACCTAATGACATCACCACTCATATCAATGAAATACTAGATTGTAGGTATACATAAAGTGCTGCTGTAATGTATGAAGTAATGCACATTCATGTATAAATAACAATCAAATTTTTGAAGAATTTTACTATGAATTTTAATTAATTAATAATTAATTAATCAATTTGTATAGCACTTTTTACAATGGACATTGTCTCAAAGCAGCTTTACAGAAATATAATTTTTACATTTACAAGCGACTTACAAATGACAAATACACTCACACACCAATGGTAGCAGAGCTGCCATGCAAAGTGCTAGCTTGCCATTGGGGGCAACTTAGGGTTCAGTGTCTTGCCCAAAGACACTTCGGCATGGGATCACCCGGGCCGGGATTCGAACAGCCAACCCCATTTTACACTCTCCTCTCCTGTTTACGATCACACTGCATGTCAAGGGTGAAGAATCTTTGCTGGAGTCCATTCATTTCTGATCTCTAATAATGCTGGTTCCAAGCTCTAAGCTTGTAATACCATGAGATGCCTTGGTGTTGAGTTTGGATTAAGGCTGTGACTAAAACTGACCATCTGAGAGCTCTCTTACCATCTGAGAATTTCCCCCTGGGGGATCAATAACGTATAAAGTATCTATCTATCTAACAACATGAGACAACTCTATTATAATCCAAAAAAAGCCAATGATAACATTCTACTCCTATAATCAATTACAATTTGAATGTAGATTATATTTTTTAGCTTTCTAATGTTTTTATTTCCTTCCCTGCAGAAATAAGATAATGTTTTTTTTTTCATTTATTTAAATGGATATGCATGGCAATTAATGGCAAACACTAACCTGAATATTTGCAAAACTCTGATTTAGTGATTCATTGCTCATATCTGTTCCGTCTTTAGTGTCATCCACAATCATAATTCCCAGCTACCATGCACGCGTTTTGCATTTCTGAAAATAATTATTTCCGTTTAAATAAGTCAAAAGCAAGATCACATTTGAGGCATGTAGCTTTTAATAAACTGATATGATTGTGTAACAAATTAATTGCTAATTTGGGAACAGAAATAGAACGGAGGATTACAAAATTCAATATCGTCAGCAGAACCTAATAAACATGTAAATATAAACAAATGTCTTCTGGGTTAATTAAATAAAATTTTGATCAGCCAGTGTATCAACTTAAGCTTGAAATAAATAAAGCAATATAAATTATATAAAAAGTTTCAATCCATAGAGTCTGAACAATCCCACAGGCAAATGGAATCTGCTAGTAAGAGTAAATGTAATATGTTAATAGTGCTGATTTTGCTTTATTTATAATGAGGGCATTTTATCTGTGAGGAAAATTTGATGTACATCAAAAAGATGTTATTTATGTATTTATTTATTTATTTATTATTATTATTATTATTATTATTATTATTATTATTATTATTATTATTATTATTATTAATTTATTTATTTATTTTACTATTTGTGAATGTGAATTTTACCCTAACCTTTTCATAACCAACTGAGCCTAAACTAGTTTACTGAAATTTTGTCAATGCATTCATAAAGCTCCATATCTGAAACTTAATTTCATATCATAACATCTCAGAAAATATGCTATACCTGCTGTTGGTCCAACTCAGCCTTTTGGTCCACTATTGTGGTGGCCCACAGGATATCTTTATCCATCCTGATAAAATGAATCAATATAGACAAGCAAAATTATTCCAGTTAGAAACTTTAAGAAACTCTATCAAGCTAAGTTTTCTCTATATTAATGATATTTAATTATGAATGATTATATGAGTAGACACCTATACATAACAGCCTATTGAGTGCACTCAGGGAGAAAAGGCTCCAAAGAATGGAATGCGGTATGGGTGCTCTTATACCATACAGCAGGCATGCAAAGCCCACCGCCGGCTTTGTGTGACAGGTGTGATCAGGACCTGGACTCAACACTGACCTGACACATGACACTCTCCAGTGCCACTTGCTTGCGCTGTGCTCATTTTTTTATTAGTTTTATTACAAGAGTATCTGCTCAATAAACACACTGTATTGGGGATTATGTTATTTGTAATAATTTCATTGGTGTCAAGTGTTAGCTTTTAAATACTTACTACTGTCATACCACATAATAATCCATCACTACCAAACATCCAGGGCCATCCGTAGTCTCATGCTCACTGTGTAAAATGCAAAAGGATGTTTGAGTATCTGGATACTAATAAGCATTGTTGTTTATTCATCCAGTATATCACCACACAGTCTGTCATTACTCTTATGATTAATGTGCAGAGGTAAATTGTATTAATGGATGAGAAAAGTCACGGTTCTGTCAGACACTTTCATCACAATGCGATTTGAATATATTATCTGTACTTTTGAATATGTCACAATGTTAAACTTTAACAGAAAGATAACAGAACCTGGTTTTCTAATTAACAACGATTTATGCTCCAAGTGAGAATCCTTGACAGATGTTAAACTTCTGCTTAAAGGTGAAATGGAAATAGTAGCTGTATATAATACTCATATTTAACATATGGAAATGTTAAATATTTGATATAGATGAGGCTCGGTCTATAAGGGAATTTATCAAGTTTCTAATGACAATTGAGATTTTGGTAGGCTTTTTTTGCAGCTTTGCAGTTCATGGAAGTAATTCATAAATGTATTAATATGTGAGACTGTAAAAGCAAAATTGGGATTTGGGGGACTCTGCAATAAGAATTAGACTTTAAAATCCTCCGTTCATTTAAAACATTAAAGAACAAAATACCTGTATTTTGAAATGAAGATATTCAACTATGAGTCATATTTTGTACAGGAGGGCCCTCAATGACAGGTGAATCATTAACCCTGACTGTCAAGGATCAGTCTGAGATAAACACTCGCATAACTGCTGTTTAGAGTCACAGAGTTGAACTGTCACTGGTCTCTCTTCTACTCAACTATTTTAAGCCAAGAATCCCAAATAAGATCTGAAAAACAAAGTAAGTGTGAAACCATTTTTGGAAATGTTAATGCAATGTTACTAATCCCCTTGCTACTCCCCACATGGAAGGAATGTGATGGGAGTTTTTTTTGTGAGTTGAAATGCTTGCAGACTTCCTAATTTTACTGTGGAGGCTTTTGTAATGCTAATTACAGGAGGAATGCTACGGAAGTGTTCATAGAAGCTTGGGATCCTGTGTCTAGATGGTGACTTTAAAGCACCTGAGCGTGAAGGAGCATGAGGGAAACGGTGTTCCACTGCTAGGTGACGCATTCAGTGCCAAGAGCCCAAGCATTAAAGACAGGAGGGAGTCCAGTCAATTCTTCCTCACACAGTGAGTTTCACATGGGTTACATGAAGGATATGTAAAAAAAAAATGTGTAAAATATAGAAGAGTATTAGTTAGTAGAATACAGCAATGTCTATTCTCTCAATGTGAAGGTGGAAAAACCTTGGCCTGAGCTTCACTCTACTCCTGAGCTGTTATTCAGCAATCCTTATCCCTGCTTATCTGCCTACTAAACAACTGACCTGGACTGAAAGCTCCATAGAAGACTATTTGGTACAGAGTTAGTGTTTATACTCATTCCATGACATTTTAGTATATTTAATACAGGCTCTAGGAGTGGTAAAATGGTATAGAAAGTATTGTATATTTACAGTTCCAGGATCACTATTTCAATCCTGAGCTCGGGTTACTGTGTTGGTTCCCTCTGGTTCTCTGGTTTCCTCCCACTTCCCAAAAACATGCCCCTGGGGAAATCGGCTAAGATAAATTATCTCTAGGTGTGAATGAGTCTGTGAACGTGTGTGCATGGTGGCCTGAGATGGACTGGAATCCCACCCAGGATGTACCTCCAGGATAGACTCTGGATCAACCACCACCTGAGCAGGATAAAGCAGAAGATGAATGAATGAATGAATGAATGAATGAATGAATGAATGAATGAATACATTTTTTATAAGAACTCTAAAGGTACAACGATCTGCATGTCACACTCTTCCTCTAGGACATATTGAATCACTCAGCAGCTCTGCTGTCTCGGCCATGTATAAGCGGCTTTACCAAGATAAAGCTGCAGAACATGCAGAACTTGGACAACCTGCTTCAGATTCCTGTGTTCCTGCAGAATGAGACCAGACACTGGGAACTGGCACCTCCATTTGGTCTGCTAGGCAGTGAGAGTACATTGGCACAGACACTTAGAGTTCTGCCCCACTCTGGACCACCCTCTTTGCCAGAGAGGTGTAGAAGATGTATTGTGGTTGGGAGTGGTGGAATCTTACATGCCAAACATCTTGGAGCCCATATTGATAAATATGACATCATTATAAGGTTAGTTCAGCTAACACCATTTATATTATAAACTGCATACTGTCTCATATTTTAAATCTCATATCAATGCATGAATAGGAAGTAAAAACAAAATTTACTATATACATTTATTTGTACTGCCCTGCATAAAGAATTATAAGCATTTGAATAATTGTATGTTTGCTATCAAATTTATAGCATCAAATTAAAGCAAATGATTTATGCTTGCTTTTATTTTAATACTATTTTGTTTATAATTATAATAATGTCACACGTTTCATGTATTCAATCAGTCCCTCCAGCATTTCAGGATTTTGCGATCACAGAAATTAATGTAAAATCAAGCAACCTCGGCAATATTCGGAGGAGCTTGCAATTTTTCAAAATGACTGCAGTTTTTCAGCAGATTTGAGCCAAGTTCACATCATGTGACCGCATCACAACGCACATTCAGCCAATGCCATCTTTGACTCATGTGTGCCAAACATTAGTACAGCTAAAGAGGTCTCATTTAACAATAAACATAAGGCCACAATGTTTGCGAAAGGCCATGCAAAACATTTTTTTGTGCAATTCAAGTAGTTTTTGGTAAAAGAGCACAAACAAAATCTGCAAGTTACATTGCACCTTTGTAAAAATCTGCAGCAAAACCAAAATGTTTTGGCTGTAACAATCACAAAACAACTTGGCAAGATTCTGTATAGACTGTTTAAAGTAGATATAGATAATTAATCTAAAAACATTTGTCATTTTAACACTTTTAGAATGAACAATGCACCAGTGTTTGGATTTGAGGAAGATGCAGGCTCAAGAACCACAATTCGGCTGATATATCCTGAAGCAGCATCCTTCTTGGAACAAGAATATCAGAACACAGACATAGTAGCTGTAGTTGTATTCAAGAGGCTGGATTTAGAGTGGTTAACCTCTATTGTAACAAAAAAGCCTTTGGTGAGCGTCATAGGTGTTTATTCTTCCAGTCTGTCTTCCAATATATCAAAATGTAATTGAAAGAAAACAAAATGAAATGAAAATGTATCCCTGTCTCCAGAGCTGGTGGTCTAAACTGTGGTTCTGGAGAGATGTTGTAAGTGATATTCCACTTCAGCCAGGAAGCTTTCGTGTCTTGAACCCTGAAATACTCAGCCGAGCATGGCATGTGATTCAAAATTATGGAAAACATGAAAGCACGGTAGGGTCAGATGTGTGCTATAAAACATTAAAAATATTTCTCACCAGAATTCTAAAATAGTTTCCTATGCTTTTCATGTCTGAAAAATTGGAGATCTTTCTCTTATTTTCTTTTTTTTTTCGTCACAGAAGTGTGTGAGTATTCTTCAAATTTAATCTACAGAAGGGGGTGAACACTTAAGTGTGCTTTGTTTTCTGCTGTAGATGGTGCCTACACTAGGCTTCACTGGCATGGTGGTGGCACTACAGCTGTGTGATGAAGTCAGCCTGGCAGGCTTTGGCTATGACTTTAAACATCCTGGATCACTGCTGCATTACTACGGGACTGTGCGCATGGACCACATGGTGGCACAAGTTGTGCATGATGTCAGCGCAGAGCGCAGTTTACTGCAGGGCCTTGTCAAATCTGGAGTTGTGCATGATGTCACAGGTTCATTGTGATTAACATCGGGCCTCATTTATCAAATGGGATACCAACTATTTTAGTAATAAAAGGTTCGCAGGAATGTTTGCACAAGAAATTGTGTATTCATAAAAATCCTGTTAGAATTAAAATGTTTGTATCCTATGAAAGTTCCCGAGTTTATGTATAAGAAGACACTAATGTAAACCCCAATTATTCAGCTTCAAAACATATAATTGGCAATGAGTTACTGAACATTTATATATGGATTACGTTGTCAAGCTTAAATTGCATTTTATTTCACTTGCACACATGAATTTAATGAATATTTTGTGACTTGGCTGTTTCATATTAATGACTTGAAAGAAAGTGATCCAAGAGGACAAAAGAAATGATGGCCTATAAAATGAGTTAAAGAAAGGCTGTGCATGTGGTAGCCCATTTTGCAGACACTGCACATAGATGATTTATTTTCATGATTTTATTGTCACTTTGGTGTTTTCAGCTCTGAACTTTTAGCCTTTCTACTGTGGGTGTTACTAAAGGTAATCCAGATGTCATGAACACATTTGGTACTTTACAATTTTTTGGCATTTTTATCAACAGCCGCCTGTGAAGATGAATCAAATCTAAGTTACTAACAGTTCTGCAAATCTGGCAAGATTTATTTATTTGATTCTTTACTTTGGTTTGGTCTACGAAACCACTTACAGTTACCCAAAGACACTTAGAAATTATTCTAGGAAGAAGTACTCACATATTCAATTGCAGACTGAAGAACAAATAAACCTTAAACAACTGGCCAGTAGGTGAGGAAAAAAGCCAGGGTCCATTTTATTCGTTCCGTTCAACCCTCCGGAATTCACACGAATGAGAGCTCTCAGTCATGATCTCCCAAAAAACCCGATCTAAAGCTCTTCTATTTATACTCCCCTTATTGGGACTTTCCCATAGAACACAACACGCCCCTTATCGCAATCCCATAGTTTTAAGATCTAGCTGGTTTGATTTTCCATAGAAACAAACAATCTCAATTTCATAACAAACCGAGGCCTTAAGCACGTGAGTGCACTTTGACCCAGTTCTTTCGGTATCTTTGGTTTATTTATTTAATTGCTCTACATTTCTGTTTTAAATATGGTTATACCAATTCCATACTTCATGATATCCATTTATTATCTTTATATTTTATATTCTTATTACTATTCTTAATGTTTTAATTTTCCTTCTGTATGTGTGTGTTCCATGTTTATGCACATTTGTCCTTGAGTGTGTTGACGCATTTACACAGATGGATGAGGTCACTTTCTCTTCTTTGGGCTCTGAACTGAACCTTATATGCTGGTCATGCTTGGTCAGTTTGTCTGTGACCCTTGTGTTTATTTTATGTATAGTCTATGTACATCATTATCCATAGAACATGCGAGAGATTAGATTTCATTGAAAAGGTGTAAAACAAAGTAAACAAACTCCGGGAATAATATCCAAACAATCAAAAGTAAAAAGATTAACAAGATATGTTATGAGTATTGCAGATTTCGCAAACACTAACCCCAACGGGTATCTCTTACATGTATAATTGTTCTGGTGATATTACAGTTAACCCATACAGCTGAGACAGGATGGCTGTGAATTATGATTGGTTGGCACATATTTAAAAAAAGTTTAATGACATCTACAATTTATAAACGTGTACCATTGTTTATATTTTGACAAAATTCTAAATTAAATAGAAAACATTTTTAGGCTGCTCCCTGGGCACAGTATGAGAATCACAGCTGTACTGGATTCTCATTGGGCTACGTACATCAGTTTTGATGTGTTTAAAGCAGTATTTTCCAGATCCAGTCTTCAGACAAACGACAAATGTCTTGTGTATAATACACATATACTGCAATTACACATTACGTAAATCAGTTTAATTTAAAAAAAAACAAAAAAAACAAACACTGATTCTTTTAACCATCCAATATGCAAGAAATATACCCCATACTGTTACAATAGCACAGCTTTCTAATAGGAATTTCAAAAACAATATTATAAGTCACAGATGTTGGAAAAGGTGGAAAACTTTTATATAGCATGATATAATTACATACTAAAATCAGTATAGTCATTTCTTCATTTTCAAAACAAAATACCTCATGTTTGTGAAAAGAATGTGAAAATCATGGACTTTATATATAAGGTCATAAGTTTTAACCAGTAACCAGATATGAACAGATCATTATTTAAAGCACCATAAACATATTATTAGAAGCTACGAAGACTACAGTATGACAGCAGATGTTATTATGAGATGGTTTTTCAATACACATTCACAACAACATTTTTGAGTGTTTATTCGCACAATATTATCCTAAATGACAAATGGTAAAAAAGGGATGCAATGGGTTACGTATTGTTCCAACAATAGCAAAGTGACAACATCATACTACATTTTCTGTTTAGAAAGCTTCAGTGCAATAATCTGGAAAGAGGCTTGATCTTGACCAATCAACATCAAGACACATTTTTCCATACAGCCTAATCATTATTGTCTCAAAGCAGTGCAGGAACAAGAATCCTTTTTTCGGGAATGGACACAGCAGAGAGAGATTATTGCATGGGAGAATGCTCAATGGCTCAGGGCAGAGCATTCCAGCATCTGTGGAGTAAAGATGGCCTCAATAAGCTCTCGCATGCACACAGGAAGCACTCAGAGGTGTTCATAAGAGCGGAATGCGTGATGGCTCCCACAGCTTGCGGGCCAGCTGGCTGCAATGCTGCAGGATGTACTCAGTGGGGACAACGCCGAGGTGCAGGGTCAGCAGCTCATAGCACTTTACCAGCTCATTCTGGTGACTTTTACTGTAGTAGCGCAAGAGCTTCCTGTAGGACAAAAGAGCTGCTTATGATATTTCATGCCCAAAGCCTCAAATTCTTTCTTGATAAAACTTATTTAGGTTTATAAAACAGAATTATTCTGATATACGTAACTATTCTTTTTTTCAAGACAATATTAATTTCGTCATAGAATTCTATCTTTATTTGCTATATAATGCTGTTGAATTAACCAATGATCAGAAGTTGCTTCATTTTCTACAGCACTATTCGGACGGGACTAATTTTCTAAACATAGTTTGAGTAACAATTCTAATCACCCGACCTCTGGGATTCCATGTACCAATTCGCTCAGGAATAACATCTCCATGTTTATTACAGAGGCGGGAATTTTTGTTTTCTACATCTGGGCATTGCAAAAGATAACGTGCTCTGGATGTGTGCATAAGTACATTTAATGTTACAAAGTAAAATTTCTTTTTTTATTATTTATAAAAATTAGTTATTAAAACAAACTTACGAAAATAAACTGGACATGATTTTATAGAACTGGCTGCTTATAATAAATCCACTGAAATGAAAACATGATTACTTATATACTGTAATTAAAACATTATATAATTGAGTGCAGAAATGATGGTTCGGACGGGATTAAAATCACAAAGTACATCTCTGATGCACAAATCTCTTTACCGTCCCCATGGAAAACTAGTCCCGTCCGAATAGTAATTATGATAGCAGCTCGAACAATAGTCTTGACTTATAGGCAAATTACAGCTGACAAAGATTAAAAATATGCAATTTAACAAAGAAAAACATATAATTGTTTATATGTTGAAGAATTCTATAAGCAGACATTTATTTATCCTTTCTTGAATCTCAAATGTTAGCGCTTTGTATGTTTTTCACCATGGGAGAGTCTTCAAGACTTTGCTTTTTCAGTTTCTTGGTAACACAACAGACTTTGTTTTTTGAAAAAAAGACAGCATGGTAAAAGGTGTGTCATTCATTAATGAATTAAAAATAATAATTACTGGCAAATTGCTGAGGCATAAGAGGAATAGGACACTGCAGGACATGATGTTTTTAAGGCAATAATCAGCTTCAGAGTAATAACGCATCACACCACCCATTGTTGATTATTTTCCTATAACATTGACATTATATAATGTAATATTACATATGCTTCTGTGTATTTTTTTCCATTCTAGAAGGATTTTTTTTTTTTTTCAATCAATTTTTAGAATGATGTTAGCTAAACACATTACCTGTAAAAATCCCAGGCAAGCATTCCTATAGGAGCGGAGTCATCAGGAAGTTTAGGAAAATCTCCCACCTCTAGCTTGTAACCCTGCCAAGGATCAGGACACAAATTAACTTCATTTGAACAATGATCTCATCTCTTAGTGTCTTGTATTTTGATTGATTGATTCATTAACGTGTATGGTTATCTCATTTACAAAGTATTCCACCTCTGCAGTACCTCAGAGAAATACTGATTCTAAAAAAAAATATGATGAATCTTACACATACTGTTTCATTCTCAAACCATAAGAAGTAGCAGAAGTAGAAGTCTCCATCTCGTAGAGTCACAGTAGTATAGCCTTTCTGCAAATAATGCCTTGTTGTTGCCACAAGACTCCACAGCTGTCAGGAAACAAAGGATGTAAAGTTATGACAGAAGTTAATGTACAGGACACAGCAAAATGGGTTCAAAATAAACACAGCCCCATACATGCTTTCTACATACAAATTACACAGTGGAACAAGTGTGCAGAGAATGATAGGTTTCACACAAACCTTTTTTTTAATAAAGTGTGCTATAGGGCCTTTCCCCAGCTCTGAAGCAGAGCCCTCAGTCACACTAAGAGATGGCGCAATCATTTGTCCTGCAGTGCGATCCACATAAATGAAATGCACAAGACCAGGGAATTCCTCCAGGTACGTGAGAACATGGTTAAAGCAAATTAATCCAAAAACAAGAAACAAGATTACAAATGCATCATTTCTACATACTTGTTCTATAAGCAGTCCATATGTACTCGTTTAATCACATGGACTATTTTTCTTGTATCTATCCACTTTCCAAAGTAAGCACACAGCAATTAATTATGAGCAGACAGAAAAACAGATTTAAGGGGACCGTTCTTACTATTTTTTTTGTTATATGTCTGTTTTTAAAATCATGCAAGAAGTGCAAAATATCCAGAATTAACATAAGTTATTATATATTTGCCTGTCTATTTGCTCATCACATCCTAATGGCAGAGATGAAAACATTTCGAAAAGAGAGAAAAAAAAATTCAACAGAACCCACTGTATGTCAGTGGATGAGACTGCTCTTTTTTTGTCAGATGTCTGGAAAAGCAACACTAATGAAACAGCAAGGTGAAGTCCAGTGTCATTGCCACTTACTAATAAGCAGCTCCTCCACTTTTTTCCGGACGAAAGAGCCCAGTCCCACTACCACTTTGCTTTCTATTGGCTCACGAGACAGCAGCTTGTGAACTCAAAGGTCATAATTCACCTAGATAAAGTCAGTGTGATGTAAAGGTAACGTGTGCATGTGTGTATTTTACATTCCACATCCCTTTCCAATTTCAGTGAATTTCCTTTTCTGCTGGGTGAATTTTAATTGTATCTGTATGGACACATTTCTACACCCTCAAATGTGTCAATATGGCACCAAGTGTACAGAAATCCCAGGACAGATCTCAACCCAGTGAACACACTGGTCTATTAAAGAAATTGACTCATAAACAGTAACACAGTGCCGTTAAAAGAAAGGATATGACACCATGGTAATATTTCTCTTGCTTTTCACCAACAGAAAGTCCTTCCAGTCCATAAGCTTTTCTCTGAAACAGAGATGAAAGGATGCTGAGACAGAGTCCTGAATGAAATGACGCAAATAAGTGCCCCATTTTCAACTGAATTCTAGATATAAGAATCAAACTGGGACATACTGCACCATATTCAGCGCCCGTTCTTGAAGCGCATTGGAGAGACGCTGATTAGTCCCCATACATGCAGCTGCAAAACACTGCTGGTACACACCGCACAGCTGAGTCTTAATGCTACGACATGAAGGCACCAACCTGCACAAACATAAGCCACACAACACTAAGATTAAATCATGAATTATTCTAGTTTAAATGAGGTCCCTTACCAAACATAGGGATCAAATGAGAGAACTCAGGGATGCCATAATTCCAATAATATAGTGACTTACATGGATCATCCTATTGCCTAGACCAAGTGCTTCAGCTAAACTTTGTTCCTTGCTTACAAAGGATCAGATAAGCAACTAACATGACCAAACGTTGACAACAATTACCATTTTAATGTATAGCCATTAATGATTAGCACATATAAATATATATGTATAACATGAACATCAACGTGAAGTGTCTATGTTTTGTTTCATAGAGGTGATTGAGATAACCGCTTTTTTATTAACACCATGAACAGTGAACAGATGAGACATCTATTTTGAATTTGATATAGGATAATGCTTTTTGTTTACCTTGAAATCAGTTTGCTAATGACCAGAGATGGTAAATAAAATAACCCAATGTTTGTAGCCCTGTAGTAGTCTTTGGTCTGATGAGCTGCCTTCAGCTATAAAATTTACATAATTATGTGTGATCAGATAAGTCACAACAGAAGATTAGTTACAAAAGTCAAACTGTTTCATGTTTTGAAACCTAGAGTCACTTAACTATGCCAATTTTTATTTTTTTTAATTATCAGTTCGGTTCACTGAAATACTTAGCAAAATATGATGTGGACCGTGGTCATTCAGTTGACAAGCCCTGGTTTAGATTTAGAAAAACAGACACTCACGCTTTTGTGATGCCAGGTCCTGACCGGGTGAAAGCCTTGTTCTTGAACTCTGACCAGGTGTTTTGAAGTTGTGAGGTCTAAATATGGGAATAATGAAACTGAAAGATTAAAAAAAACTACACAATGAAAAAGCAATTATAAACCTTACACAGCTTAAATGACAAATGTTAAAATATATAGTATTAAATATATAAAAATATTTCACTGAATCCTAACCAGGATGTCCATGCTGGCCACCATTCTGATTAACCTGTCCACTTTGGTACGGAGTTCCTGGATTGGGGATTGATTGCGCAAAGCCGCTGTCCCCTCCAACCCCTCACTCAGCCTCTTTTCCAGCTTAGTAAAAGCCTCCAGTAACCCATAGACTGACATGGCCACCTGGCTGTTAGGAATCTATGGAAGCAAACAGAAACAGCCACAGTCTCTGATCGAATCCTCAGAAAATCCAAACATTAAAAATAAACTGAACATGTAAAGTCTGTGTGTTGAAAGAAATCCTACAGATCCAAACAAATAAAGTTCCATTGCACACTGGAAAGCAATTGTTATACTGGAACCAGATTTTACAGTGTATACAGCTGTCATGCAATACTTCTCAAATTTTGTTAAATCAGGAAAACACTGAAGTGTTAATGTAATATAGCATTCAGCAAGTGGTGCCACCTAGTGACTATAAGTATTGTTACACTTGCAACTACTACCAGACAAAACAGAAATAATCCTGCTTCACTGAATTATTTCAAACTCTCTGTTCTGCAAAATGTGAAGGTTTTACTACAGTAATAATTAAGGCTGAAATAGGACTAAACTTCACACTGAATACATTACAGGAAAATGTCTACGTCTGCATATTAAACAGGTCCTCAATAAACTGAGTTTAAAAAAAAAATAAAAAATCTATAGGGTTTTATATTGTCATATACACAATATGGCGAAAGCTTGCGGACACCTGACCATCACACGTACATGTGCTTGGTGAACATCCCATTCCAGATTTAGTTTCCCCCTTGTATTAACCTCCCCTCTTCTGGGAAGGCTTTTCACTAGATTTAGAATGAGACTGTGGGTATTTGCCCATTCAAACATAAGAGCATTAGTAAGATCAGGTACTGATGTCGAGCGAGGAGGACTGGGGTGTAGTCAGTGTTCCAGTTCATTCCAAAGGTGTTCAATGGTGTTGAGGTCAGGGCTTTTTGCAAGCCACTTGAGATCCTCTACACCAACCTTGGCAAACCATGTCTTCATGCACCTCACTTTGTGCACAGGGGCAATTATCATGCTGGCTCCTATAGTTCAAATGTAGGACAATTCTAATGCTACAGCATACAAAGACATCCTGTACAATTGTGTGCTTCCAACTCTGTGGCTGCATTTTGGGGAAAAACCACATAGTGTTCAGAGCACAAATCCATCATGTCACCTTAGTCAGTAGCACTAGAGTAATGCCAGGCCACAGAGGTAAACAGTACATGGAGTGGGGCATCATGGGAAAGAAGCCCTCCTTAAATGTTGCTTCCAGGAATACTCTGGTTGGAGTCATGGGGTCAGAGACTGGTAGCTGGAGAGTCTGTAGACTGTCTTCAGCCATCTGAAATAAAACAAACCACAGCACTGTAAGAACCTTTATATTATATAACATATTAAAATTCTACGATACACGTGGCCAACTGATGGACAGATGACTTACCTGAACATCAGGATCCACAAACTGGAAGACAGGAGGACTGTCACTACTCAGGTGACCTGTGTGGATTCATGCTTTACTTTTATGAAACTGTGTGATAAAAGGTTCAGCATAAGCCTGGTGACTTCACACCATTTTTATAATATAATACCATCGGTCAGAAAGTGGAGATGGGTAGTATAATTTCAAGGAAATGTGAATCACAGTATAGCATAAAAGTGATAATATCCATCCATCCATTTTCTGTACTGCTTATTCTACACAGGGTTGCGGCGAGCCCGGAGCCTATCCAAAGGGACTGGGGGCACGAGGTGGGGGACAGCCTGGACATGGTGCCAACCCACTGCAGGGTACAATCACGCACACATTCACACTCCATGGGAAATTTGGAAATGCCTAATGGATTAGCCTACAACGCATGTTTTTGGACTGCGTTGTAGGCTGATCCATTAGGCATTTCCAAATTGCCCACAGAGTGTGAAGATGTATGTAGAAGAAAATCATCTGTTAGCCTTTGCGATGTTCACTAAAAAACTAAAAAAGAAAAGACTTTATTAATAATAGCTATTAATGAGACCCACAAACAAGTTTCTGGTCAATAAACATTGTACTGTAATAAAAACTATATGTACTGTATTTATACTAAATCTTGTTATTTACTACATTTTTAGCAATAGTGGCAGTAGAGATAAAACTCCACTGATTATCATTGTTATACAAGAAAACCATTACAAATAGTTCATACAGTGGATCGAAACCTTCTACTGAGAATAAGAATTAAAATATGATGATGGATGGATGGATGGATGATGATGATGTACTACATATATTTACATGGAAGCATATGACAATGGAAACTTATTTGTAATCATTTATTTTTTTTTGCTTTCTTGAATTAAGTAAACTCATTCGCATTTTAAAGGCAGTGTGTGTCTGAAATACTAAAATGTGACTCACCGGAGTCTCGCTCGATGGGAGAAGGCTCTGGAGTATAGAAAATATCAGGAACTGAAATACTGTCCACCTCCTAAACACACCACCAGGTACAATCGATATACATTAACGTGTTTTAAACCACATTAATTCTCATGAATGACTTCTGAATTCTCAGTTCTGATTAGTCAGAAGGTGTTGTTTCATTTTCTATAATAGCATGACTCATGACAAGGCATATGATGTTGAATAGAATAAAAATCGATATTCCACAACATTTCATATCACCACAAACGGACAGGGTATCATTCTTTAATAACAGAAAATGTGCAATTGTTGTGCAAGAAGATGAATAAAAACACTTAGTGACATGCTGCTATTGAAAAATAGTCACCTCTGCATCACACAGCCCTCTTCATGATTACTTTCATATAACAGGGCACACCACTGTTTTTTATATTAATATATATATATATATATATATATACACAGTGCCTTGCGAAAGTATTCGGCCCCCTTGAACTGTTCGACCTTTTGCCACATTTCAGGCCTCAAACATAAAGATATAAAACTGTAATTTTGGGGCGGCTGTGGCTCAGTCGGTAGAGCGGGTTGTCCACTAATCCACTAACTGTGGGGTTGGCGGTTCGAATCCCGGCCCGGGTGATCCCATGCCGAAGTGTCCTTGGGCAAGACACTGAACCCTAAATTGCCCCCAATGGCAAGCTAGCACCTTGCATGGCAGCTCTGCTACCATTGGTGTGTGAGTGTGTCTCATTAGTAAGTCGCTTGTAAATGTAAAAAAAAAAATGATATTTCTGTAAAGCTGCTTTGAGACAATGTACCATTGTAAAAAGCGCTATACAAATTGATAAATTATTATTAATTATTATTATTTTTTGTGAAGAATCAACAACAGGTGGGACACAATCGTGAAGTGGAACGAAATTTATTGGATATTTCAAACTTTTTCAACAAATAAAAAACTGAAAAAATTGGGCGAGCAAAATTATTCAGCCCCCTTAAGTTAATACTTTGTAGCACCACCTTTTG
>JAFFST010045839.1:75807-87046 GCA_022414735.1 Noturus placidus | reverse complement strand
TATAGAGAGAGAGAGAGAGAGAGAGAGAGAGAGAGCATTATATGCATAGTAAAATACTATACTATGACTAACTATGAATAGTAGATAACCCACCTCAGAAAGAGTTTCATCAAGCTCAAGGAAGCTGGGATAAAGATCCTGTACAATAATGATCAGTGCCAGCAGGTCAGAAGAGCTAAGAGTGCTGGCATTACGACTGCAAAAGAAAAAGCACACCACAAAGCTACGTCAGCACTCACTTCAGTGCAGCATTTCACAAGCTGGCGCAGAACAGACAGGACCTTTCTTAATCCTTCTGTTCAGTTCCCTACAAAGTGTTCCTCCTTCATCTACACAATGCAAATGTCTAAAACATTTGAAACAGGTTTTTTTTTTTATATATAATATCCATATAAATAAATAAAAAGCAAACAATTTATTTATGGAACTAGGCAGACGAGAGATGCTGTATGGTAACAAATTGTCTTTTACAAGAAAAGGTCATTATACAATGTTGGTCTCAGACAAAAATTATTCTTAAAATTTGCTTGTATTTTTCTCATTTGTAAGTCGCTTTGGATAAAAGCGTCTGCTAAGTGAATAACTGTAATTTAATGTAAATGTAAAATAATCTCTGTAAAATAAACATGATTCCAACTGTGTCTTCATTAGAAATATTAGGCATATTTTCCATATACATTTTTTATTTGATTGGTCATTCTGACTCAAACATAATGTTACAGAATTCAGGTTTGAGTGAGCACATGTAATACCTTGAGTAGAAAGCTAATAATTTGGTGTGCACCAGGATGAAGGCATGCAGCACCTCTTCTCCTGCTCTCTCGCCACTGCTGTTCATTTGCTGCACTAGTCTCCGCTCCAAAAACTCAATGCACTGCTCACACAGCGTGGGGTGGATCAGCCTCTCAACAGCCTAATGAAAGTCAAGCAAAACATGCTTTTTGCCTACAAACTAAAGCTTTTCTCTATAATTCCAGTTTAATTACACAGACAGACATTATAAAATATATAATAATAATTGCCAATTTTAATAATTGTATATATTTAACTGATTTTTTAAGTGAAAATAAGTAAATACAACTTCTGCAATAATGTACTTAAACACTCAACAAACTCAACAAACATTTTTCTGCAAATATTAAAGTATAGTTACTTTATATTTGAAAACAAAAACAGTAATTGTGGCATGTGCAGAAGTCAGTAAACCCCTTTTGGCAAATGCTTTTGTTTTCAGTTTGCATCTTGTGGTATGGCCTCTATATTTCTGCTCTCGAAGTCTTTTTCAAGTGGTGGATTGTGAAACATTCACCTCTGCCCTGTGGAGGCTGTTGGTTGAGGTTCTATATATTATTATGAAAGCTACCTCAACTAGAAAACTTTGGTCCTGCTCTCGTAAGCGGCTGTATGTTTCAAGGAGTCTCTGCAGCTTCTTCCATATACGGTTTCTCTGCTCTGTGTCTGGAGGCCGCAATCTGAGAATGAGATAAATTTAAAGAAAAAAACTAAATGATGATAATGTGGTAATGGACACCATGGACCACAAGTTGTGAAAAACATCTTGCACTGCTATGTCATTATTTAGACAGAATATCTTATTATTTTGAATTAATAATTTCATATTTTAGTATTACAACTTGATAACTTATTTTGAGTTACTATCTTGTTATTTCAATATTTCTTATCCTTTTGAATGAATATGTAAGAACCACACTATCGATCAATAAGCCAACTTTACTGAATATTGGCTTATAATCTTTTACACTGTATGCTATTTCCCGGATAGTAAGTAAGCTCGATGTTGCTTTAATGGATTTCACTTGACATATATCTAATGATTGGTAATTCACTTAGATGCTTCCAGCTATGATGTAGGTCTTAATTTCACTATTTAAAGCCCAATGGGTTTGTCTGTAACTCTCCATTGCAGTGCCACTGTGTTGAATTAGTAAAGAACATGTAGTGAACAAGCATGTAGTTCTTACTCTTTCCTTAAGAGGGAGCTGCTGAGTGTAACCATTCCAAAAAGGATCTCTGTGAACTTCTTCATGACAAAGATCTTCCTCTTTAGATCCTCATCAGTCTCCTCACCGTCCCCATTCACAGCAATATATAGACATTCTTCAAACTGTGGAAACAGCATACATTCTACTTATACAGATTTTTTTTTTAATACAGAATTTCACTTATATGCTCACAGTTTATAATATGACAATCTGCATTTATGCTTAAAATGAATAGCATATCGCATAGATCAGAGACTCATTCAATATTGGCATAACGCTGCTGTTAAGTTAGACCAGTGCTTTATTACAGATAGCCTCTCAGTCCAGGATCCTGCTTTTCTAAAATCAATGGATAACTATTCTCATTTGCAACAAAGTAGCAGTGGAATGTTTCTACATGTTTCAAAGTAGCAGTGGAATTATTCTACAGTCAGATGACTGCATTCTGCAGTAGCTTAGTGCAGTGAGATTTAAAACAGCTTACCTGATGTAGTGCATAAATTTGACCATTTTCCGTGCTGAAAGATGTGTAGCCGTCCCCAAGTCGGTCAATCATAGTGCTACACGAGATGATGATTGGGGCAAACAATGTGTTGATACTATCCGCAAAGGCTGGCAGCTGAGAAAATACAATAGTAAATTTACTTAGCTGCATCATGAGTCAGGAATTTGCAGAACTAATGCCCTAACCCAACACAATCCATCTCACAGTATGTTATTATACAAAATGTTCTTACTCTTCCGCTCTCCTCTTGCGACATCCCATACTGCTTCTTAATATTCTGCTCAAACTCTTGGTCAGTCCAGTAGAAAAGGACCTCAGCACTTTCTGTGGCAACCAGAAAGCACTTCATCTGGACACAAATGCAAAGGTTTATCAGTTAGTCAGCACCTGTTCAGACATTTCTGGATATTGTCCATTCCTAGTTAAGACTTTCTCTTGGATGTCTGAAAGGAGTTTTGTCCTTGTCCCAACTTATATCTCACTCAACTGGATTATCTCTCTCTCTCTCTCGCTCATATAATATATATGAGATATATATTGTGTGCATTTATGATGATCCTGATTTTACAATAGCTTTTGTTTACATCACTGCTGAAGACCCATGAAGCACCTCAAAGCCATAACCTACTATACGCCTTAGTGCATGCGATGCGTGTGAATATATAAAGGGAACATTGTAAAACCCCTGTGACAATCAATAAATATTATATAACTGCTTTGGGTGGGAGATCAATAACTTTCATCTCTTGTGGAAGCATAATAATTTGAGATAAGTTCATAGTTATCTCTAGATGGGCTAGTTGGTGGCATTAGCTAATCTCTACAATCGGTGCTATAACTATAACTATAATTATAACAACATCAAAAACACTTACGCCTACTGTCTGTCAGAGCAGCCGACACTTCACATAATTCCTCCGCTAAAACACAAAGACAGATTTAAAGCAAGTCCCAAACCCCGAATCAAAGTAAAAGCTTGAAAATAGTTAATAGGTTACATGTACACACAGCTCCACTTCCGTAATGTAACTTTGTGGGGTCACGTGACACCGCTGTACGCTCCCAAGTGCAGGGAAGATCCGCAAGAGTGATGAGAATTCCGACTCTTTTTAGTGAGTCAGATCATTCGAGTCAGCTCACCAATATGAACCGACTCTTTGGGATTCCAAACGGCTCAATATATATATATATATATATATATAATTTGCATTATATTTTAATTATAACATTAAATCAGCACTTCAAATGGCATTTGAACATGATAACCATCCCTGTAGGCCTATTAATGTCGTTGCTAGCTGTGTTTGTGCTTCATTAAGACGACGCATTTTAGATTATTTTTATGACCACTGATCTCCTCTCCTCATAAACTGGATTAGTATATATTGAACATCTTTATTACACAGCAATCCTCCCTGTCAAGGGCGTAACCGTGGTATGGACATTGGGGCGGTCCAATGAACTCAGCGAGAGGATATGCAAGTGAATATAACGTTAATGGTCAAATACCGGTGACAAATAAGTGACGTTAGCCTAGCCTACTTCGTGGGTGTGCAAATATCAACAGTTAATTAAGAACAAAGACGTTCTTAAAAACAAACCTAGCCATGGTCTGATGCCTTCTATACTAAGATAAGGTTATCTACTATTTAGGTTTCTAGTTACTTACTGTCTGAAAAACGCTCATATGTTCTGCTGCACTTTTCTACACTTGGCTGCTGTCTCCATTTCTTACAGACTGAACTGCTAAAATATATCAACAAACTTGTGTTGAGTATGGGTGCAACAACTGGAGGGGGCACACCTATTTTCCTTAACAAACAGAAATATATTAAAAAGGAATAGAATAAATATAGACATAAATAAAGAGACATAAATAAATAGAATAGATGAAGAAAAGACAGATCCGTTGGCAGGATTCATTAAATGGAGACATATAGAAAATATTTTGTACTGTATATTGGGAGACAGAATGGTATTTCCTCAACATTGGAGGAACACGACCACCCCAAGAATGCATGGTTACGCCAATGCTCCCTATCTTGCTTCATATAGCTACACAGTTGATCATTCACCATTCATTTTAACGAGCAGCTGCCTAGAAAGCGTTTTGATTAAATTTCACTGCAAAAGAAATCGTGTTATCACGATTTGTATGTGGTAAAATTTAATAGGATATCCATCCATCCATCCATCCATCCATCCATCTTCAACCGCTTACTCCTTTTCAGGGTCACGGGGAACCTGGAGCCTATCCCAGGAGGCATCGAGCACAAGGCGGGGTACACCCTGGACAGGGTGCCAGTCCATCGCAGGGCACAATCACATAAACACTCACATTCATACACTACGGACACTTTAGATCATCTGATAAAAATGCATCTAATGTTAAAATGTAGGCCTGTGAAGAAGCTTGAATTTTTTGGACATGCAAAAGTTAAATGGTACAACCCTTGCTGTTACATCTCAATAAGCAGGACAATTATCTACAGGAATAAAAAGTCTCAAGGCTCACCTAAAAGAGTCGGTTTAAAGAGACGAGTCATTCACCAACTACACATCACTACATCACAGGAGTCTCATTAGAGAACAGAGAGAGGAGATTGTTACGGGAGGAATTATATCAGGAGTTGATCAGGCCGGGAAATCATGTGGCACAGCTTAGAAGCGCATGACACACACCCTACACAAAGGCATCAGAGCTCACGCGCCATGCGGCTCACGCTTACACTTACACACACACACACACACACCCACACACACACACACACACACCATTAAATGGGGAAAGTTTTTGAAGTCTACATTTTCTAAGCTGTTTTACTACTAATAAAACAAAATACTCAACACATTTCACAATAAAACTTCTGAAATCCTCAAGGGTTATATTATATAAATAAGCATATCTTACCCTTTCTTAAAGACTGACTGAAAATATGCCATGTTTGCTATTTGGGGACAGGATGTTTGGAAATTTGGAACACATATTTTCATTGGTTTAGACCTTTACTTTCATCCACAATGACATGTTTAAAACGTTTCAGTACCAGAATTTATCCAAATCTATCATCAATATATTATAATGTTGTATAAATACAGTACATCTGAAGGAAAATTGACTGCATATTAAGATGTTGGCCTAAGTAGCATTCTATAATTGTTTTCTTACAGCAGTAACAACAATAACATGGTGTAGAAAATTTACAGCATTTTACATGTTTATAATCAGTCTTTTCTAAGAAAAAAAAGAACATGAAAAAAGAACATTATTTATTCTTTTTTGCAGTAGCAAACAGAGTACAGTAGTAAAAATCTTCTGCCTTATTCGACTGCTTATTAAGATGCCTCTTAAATACAATTTAATAAATGTGTCATTTGTGGAGTGTTTGATGCATGGATTCATGCATCCATTATATCCTTTCACTTTTCCTATATCTATTTTAAGCCTGTCCCATTTAACTTGAACCATGTTATGCCTAATTAGGCCTAATTATAAATGATCTATTTGTAATTTTATAAAGTTTTAAATTTGTACTTGGTTTGTGCTAACTTTATGCTTATTTTGTTACAGTAGGATGTCTTGGGTATAAAAGCATCAAAAATATATCATCTAGGGGTGACGGTTTCACATTCTACCATTTGAAGAAGACTTCAAGATCAGAAGGCCATACAACAAGATGCATATATTTTGTTAAAGTAGGACGTTTTATGTATAAATGCATCAAAAATATATAGCTTATATGTGACAATTCAATAATCGTATAGAAAAAATAGCCAAACCATGTGTCATTTTTGTCTCAGTTTTTGAGGTCAATTTCCTGTTTGATGCTGACCAGACCCACTTACATGATGTCATATGCATTAAGTCTAGCTACTTTTACCAGTCAGTTCTAGCTACTGCAAGTTCTCTTTTTCAATTTTAATTCAGTTCAGTTTTATTTATAAAGCACTTCTAATAATGGACATTGTTGTCACAAAGCACCTTTACAGAAAGTCCGGATATAACATTTTAATTTAAATATATCTCTAACAAACAAAGCAGAGGTGATGGTTGCAAGGAAAAACTCCCTGAGGCGACATGAGGAAGAAACCTTGAAAGGAATTAGACACAAAAGGGAACCCATGCTCAAATTTGTCACATAGTCGATTATAAATCATTTCTGTTCTATAAATGTATACTAAGTGATAAGTAAAGTTTTCAATTAGCAGGCCAGAAAAATAATACTGCTCATTTAAACTGTACAAATTAGCTTGATGTCCCTACCTGTATTTACCCCAATTGTTTATTAATGTCTTAATTTTTTCTTCATCCAACGGATTATGAAGGTACTACATGTGTTTTACATACAGGCACAGCAGGAAATGAAACAATCAAACATGTGAATCAGAGATTTAAGACCGACTACTTCCTGTGTTGAGTGATATTCACGCATAGACCTAGCCTACGTGTAAAATACATGCTCAGTTTTATGTGTTTATAATTAATATAATTTTTGTAAAGCTGTATTGTAGCTTGATCAACTGTTTTCCAGTGACATTGGTGCAGCTGTCATAGCATTTTGAATGACTGTCGGTTAGGTTTAGGGAGCATTTGTGGTCGGTGTGTGTAAAAATATTTGGTAACCTTCAATCTAAAAAATAGCTGAAAGAGTACTGACAGATAATATTGTCTTTTGTAGTTTTTGACCTACCAAAACCACAAGCTCAGACTAAGTTAAACAATGTGAAGCATGAACTTGCAGATGAAGTTATCCCTAATCTGTCAGTGTTTTGATTTTCAAAGCCATACTGCAACCCAAACATGGAGCCTGTTATCAATCTTCAGCAGAATCACTTTCCGTTTTCTACATGAAATGAGTTATTTTAAGCAAAATATAGATTTTGCAGTAATATGGAATAGCCAGAGCTGACACTAATAATAATAATAATAATAATAATAATAATAATAATAATAATAATAATAATAATAATAAATGTTTGGAGCCAGTCACAGATCTCTATGTCTATAGCCTGCAGTCATTATTCTAGGACTTACTGGCATAGTCAAAACAACCAGCGGGAATATGGACATAATAGGCTATGGAAACACAGTGAAATAGTTGATTGACCGGCCCTTCAGAAAATATAGAAATAAACAAATAAACTAATTAATAAACAAAAAAACAAACTAACAAATAAAAGCAATGCACAAATGAATAAATGAATGAATAAATAAAAAAGCAGGAACCGAACATAAAAACGAATAGACATACAGTAACAAATGCATAAATATATGGGTAAAGAAATACCAAAATAAGCAAACTTTTAATAAATCGATGCATTTTTATAAAATAAATGTACATTTAACAGACACTCTTATCCAAAGTGACTTATAAAAGTGTATAGTAGTGTAGTCACCATCAAAACATCCTCATGCTAATTCACTAGGTCAAAGACTAAAAGTACCTTAACTCTAGTAATTAATCATTTGTTTATTTGATTGAGCAAATAATGTAAAAATGGTGAATAAAATAATTATTAATAACATACCACAATGAAAGATGTGGTCTATAGAATATACAAGAACATATCTAGTGGCAATTTAGTACTCAGTAAATGTTATATTTCTACTACCTATAATATTAATACAAACTAATATCTTACTAACCTTGTAGCCTAATTAATCAGCTAAGATAGATGGATATATAGATAGACAGACAGACAGACAGGCAGGCAGGTTACACAGACAGACAGACAGACAGACAGATGGATAGATAGCTCGAGCTGTTTTGCAAGGAGGAATGGGCAAAAATTTCAGTCTCTCGATGTGCAAATCTGAGAGAGACATACCCCAAGCGACTTACAGCTGTATTCGCATCAAAAGGTGGCGCTACAAAGTATTAACTTAAGGGGGCTGAATAATTTTGCACGCCCAATTTTTCAGTTTTTTATTTGTTGAAAAATTTTGAAATATCCAATAAATTTCGTTCCACTTCATGATTGTGTCCCACCTGTTGTTGATTCTTCACAAAAAATTACAGTTTTATATCTTTATGTTTGAGGCCTGAAATGTGGCAAAAGGTCGAACAGTTCAAGGGGGCCGAATACTTTCGCAAGGCACTGTAGATAGATAGATAGATAGATAGATAGATAGATAGATAGATAGATAGATAGATATTGATTGATTGATTGATTGATTGATAGACAGCAATACATGTAGATTGCCTTCCAACCAGAATGTAATTTTGTCCATAGCCAAATGTACTCTTGAGCTAGTATGGGTTCTACGGATCTAGAATGAAACAAATCAAAATAGCATCAACAATTATTGTATCGATGGAAAGACACAATAATACAATATTATTATCTACAGAGAATATTATTATTTTTATTTTAAAAAGATGTTTCAAAGTATTATTTATCTGAATACCTTACATGCCAAATAAGTATCAAAAGTAAAATCATATTTTCAGAAAAATTTGTTAACACTCTGAGGCTTTCATTTGTATTAGTCACTAACACCTGTAAGAATTTAACATTGTTAAACATTACCTAATCTATTTAGTGAATCCTGAGATGACAACATTCCTATAAGCCTTATTTAAGCTGACTACTGTATATATAGTGTAAACAACATGAAATCTACCAGCTTAGAGAGGAGTGGGTCTGTATACTACAAGTGGATCCAATAATATAAACAGTTTCACAGTGGATTTGGTTACAGTTTGCATGGCTAAGAGAGTATAGTCACGCAAAGGTATGTTGACTGTGCGCAGGCCTCTTAGATGTATCACTGAATCATTTAAATAAATTATGGCTTTATAAATCTATAGTGCAAATTTCTAGTTTTGCAGCTTTCTTACTTAATATGATAAAAAGAGCAATATTGTTTCATCATAAAATTAAAATATACTATTCTATTTTTGTTCAAACATAAACATTAACAGCATGGAATAGGTGTTTTGTTTTGTCTGCCATGGGCTCTGGTCTGTATATGCCATATGGTTCTATGAAAGAAATGCTTTCTTATTCTTGCTCTTCATCCTTCCCCCACCAGTTTCTTGTGAAGCTTCGATATTTTTCTGTAAACTATGCATGTTTTCATGTTTTTTTAACTTGATGTTTACTCAGCAAGTTTCCTTGAAGTATGTCCCATGTTTTAAATGTGGATAAATAGGTTTGAATGATCAAATATGCTCATAAAGGATTTCTGGGTAATGTCAGTATTCTGGCTCCTTACCAAACAAACCCAAGTGTGAATGATCTGGGACTGTGTTTAGAAATGGACCAAGTTGACTCATTTAAGACGAACCATATGTGAAATAGAGAAGTTTTCTGATTTTCGCAATATGATAGTGATGATACTGTGCTGTGTAAATACGGGTAAATACTTTCCTCATTCACGCAGCTGCATAAAGGGTTATTTATCTTGTTCTAAAGTGTGAAGATGCTGGAACATGCATCAGAATTGAGATTTAACAAAAATGTATTGAGTTTGAATAGTAATACTTATTTCTATAAAAAAATATCAGTGTGTGTCCATTGCCAGTAGTATTAGAAGGATCAGGTATCTTATGACTGTTACTTTAATCTGTATAAAGTAGTTACTAAAGATAAATGAATCAATGAGTTTTTTTTACTGTTTTATTTTATTTATTTATTTTTTTTTACTGTTATTCATTATTACTTAAGGGAGTTTCTCTTTAGAAAGACAGAGCTTTCTGCCATCTTTTGGATGACAGTTTCCATCACTTACTGTTTTACACCCATTTTTCAAAAAAGTTGGTTCCAGCTGTTGACTTGAGTTCTGAGAGACCTGGCAGGTCAAGTAGCCTTTGGGATCTATCCAGTGTGAGGCCTGAACAAGCCCAGTGCTCTTTGAAGCCTCCTCAGTTCAACCTGACCTTAAACTCTATGTATCCCTTTGGTTTTCCAGTCCTGTTTCCTGTCATAATTAATTTCTGCCTTTTTTGTGTTTGGGCCCAGGTATAAAAATATAATATGTTTATACCTTGCATTTATGCAACACTGCACTCTGTTAACTCACAACCTAGCCACAGAACATATATTTTCCTTTTCCAGGTTGCCTGTTTAGAATTTTCTTACACTGGAGTTTATGTATGTATTAGTCATTCACTCATTCATTCGTTCATTTATTCATTCGTTCATCGTCAGTAGTGGAACTGGAGCCAATCCAGAAAACGCTGGACACATGGTGACATGGACGGGATGCCAGTCCATCACAGGGTACCATGCAAACACACACACACACACACACACACGCACAGGAAGCGGGAGGAAACCAAAGAACATGGAGGAAAATCACACAGACATGGGTAGAACACACAAAACTCCACTCAGGCAGAAACCTGAGCTAGGGATCAAACCGCAGACACTAGAACTGAATTAGGACAATTCTGCAAAAATGAGTGAGCCAAAATTCCTCCAGGACGCTGTAAAAGCCTCATTGCACGTTATCGCAAACGCTTGGTTGCAGTTGTTGCTGCTAAGGGTGGCCCAACCAGTTATTAGGTTTAGGGGGGCAATCACTTTTTCACACAGGGCCATGATGGTTTGGATTTTTTTTTCACCTTTAATAATAAACACCTTCATTTACAAATTGCATTTTGTGTTTACTTGTGTTGTCCTTGACTATTGTTTAATTGGTTTGATGTTCCGAAACACTTAAGTGTGACAAACATGCAAAGGAACAGGAAATGAGGAAGGGGGCAAACACTTTTTCACACCACTG